>MJUU01047396.1:3463-16963 GCA_002080025.1 Modiolus philippinarum | reverse complement strand
CAACGCCGACGCCGACGCCGACGCCGACGCCAGCGCCATACCATAATACGACCGCAAAATTTTTGCGGTCGTATAAAAATGGATTGGAATTAGTACATGTAACAGGCTCTAAAGAAATGTATACGTCAATTGCAACATATGCAGTAATTTTTTCAGCACATGACCGAGGGGAAATTCTAGTATGAATTCAGACAAAGGGGAAAATCTAGTATATACTCAATTCCCCCCCATCAAATTTAGGGGAGAAAATTGAGTATATACTCATTTTTCCGGGGGGAAAGACCAGTATATACTCATTTTTCCGGGGGAAGAATGAGTAGGGGGAAATTCTAGTATGTGACACCGGTACCAAGTCCGGCTATCATGAGTTCCTATCATTGTCCATGTTTGTCTTTTGTCATTTTATCGTTTTTCTCGTGCGGTTCCCTGGTGGATTGTGGCATGTGATTGTGGTTTACGGCCATTGTAGGTGTTTCCTGTTATCTTTCTTATATTAAAGTATAAAATTGTGTGGAATACAAAGTCAATTTAACAATATAAATGATACCACCTGCTGGATATAGCAAATTCCACTGTGCAAGACTGATGACTCTTGCAGCTTTTAATGCAGTCAATCTGTTGGATTCTCTTGCTATTGTAGATGGTAAAGTTGCTGGAGGAAACTCCCTATCAAATTTATACCTCACAGCTCTGGGTCCCAAACCTCTAAGCAACAAAGCCATGTGTGTAAAATCTGAAACAATCGCCATGTTGTTACAAATAAAAACTGGAGGAAATTGTAACCACTAAAATATGGCTATTAATCATGTTAATTGCCACAATAAAGCAAAATATTAGAATATTAATATATTCAATAAAACACTAAAGTAGCAGAACCATTTTTTCCTAAAATTTCAGATGAAAAAAGACAAGTGTGGACCCAAATTGATGTCTCGCCCGTCCCTACTTGGTCGCAAAATTGATGTGAAAACTCAAACTGCCTAAATCAGAAAACTTTAACATGTTCGCTAGACTGTGAAATTAGATGAAATGACAAAAGCAATACAGCAGACTGTCATGTATCACCCAAAACCAAAATGCCAAATATCAGTGACCTACCACTGCTATAGATACTGAAAAACCAAACATGTTCACTGAGACCGTGAAAATAAGGGCAAGGGCTAAAGCCAAATAGCAGGCTGTAATCTTCCATCTAAGACAAAAACACATACCAAATATTATTGACCTACCACTTACAGTTACTGAGAAACTAAACTAAGCACAAAAACTTAACATGCTCACTAGACCATGAAATTGAGGTCAAGGACAAAAGCCATATGACAGACTTTCATGTACTACCTAAGACCAACCTACATACCATATATCATTGACCTACCACTTATAGCTACTAAACACAAAAACTTAACATGTTCATTGGACCCTGAAATTGAGGTCAAGACAAATGCCATATAGCAGACTGTCATGTACTACTCAAGACCAACCTATATACCAAATATCATTGACCTATCACTTATAGTTACTGAGAAAGTGACCTAATCACAAAAACTTTACATGAAAGTTTACGTCGCCGCCGCCGCCGTCATACTTTGTACGCATATGTCTCGCTTTCCGCGCCATTCATCGCTGGCGAGTCAAAAAGCAGGAAAATCTAACATTGTCCAATCTCAATGGAATTCTGTTTCCAAATAGGTATTGAAATAAAAAAATTCAAACCAATGTTAACAAGAGGAAAGCTGTCAATGTGACAGCAAACCCGGTTTTCTTTTACATGGACAGTATATCATACACATGGGTTGACCCTTTATATTTGAAATGTACAAGTTTATAATTTTTATTAATTTTCAATGTTAAACCTTCCACCAGAATTTTTCCAAGAAAAGCGCCCAAAATATACAAATTTACCCATATTTTGGCGTTAAAATTGCATATTGCGATATATAAAATGGATTTTGTTTAAAGAAAGTAAAACATTAGTATGTTTTGTTCATATAAATGTACAGACATACATATTCTGGGGATTTTTAGGCATCATTTTCCTGGGGTAGGGGTAAAATTTTCGGTATTTAGAGTCACAGTGAACACTCCTTGTTCTTCTAAACATTGTTTTTATATAGCTTATATATGGGTTAGAACAATGAATTGGCATTTCTGCATCTAATTCCTCTAGATTTGCCACATATAACTATTTAAAAGTGAATTTTGGACAAATCTGAAATAGTGAAAATTCCCATTTTTCATCAGTTCTGTACAAAATATTTAGTTTAAGCTGACAAGTGGGACTTAAAATGAAAAATCTTGATAGAAATTATGCAACATTGTTATATTCAATGCAGATTTTGTGTGTTTTGGTTATTTTTATGCGAATATAGTAAAAAAAATGACTATCATAGGGAAAATTTGTTGGGGAAGGGGTAGGTTTTTCGGTATTTAGATTCACATTAAACACTCCTTGTTTTTCTAAACAGTGTATTACGACAACTAATGTATCGCTTAGAACAATTAAATGGCATAGTTGCAGATGGATTCACCAGATTTTACATATATTACGATTTAACAATGAACTTCGGAGAAATCTGAAATGTTGAAAATTCCCATTTTTCATCAGTTTGGGCCAGATCTTGAGTTTAAGTCAACAAATGGCTGTTAAAATACCGAATCATGATGTAATTCATGCAACATTGTCATATATAACGTGATTGAGTTAATTTGATGCGAACATAGACCAAAAATTGACAATTTGAAGGAAAATTTGTTGGGATAGGGGTAAGATTTTCGGTATTTTGAGTCACATCAAACACTTCTTGTTTTTCTTAACAATGTTTTCAGACAACTAATGTATCGTTTAGAACAATTAATTGAAATATCTGCAGATATATCATCCAGATTTGCCATATATAACAGGTTAACAGAGAATTATGGCCAAATCTGAAATGTTGAAAAAGCCCATTTTTCATCAATTTCGGGCACAATATTAAGATTAAGTCAACAAACGGCTGTTAAATTACCAAATTGTGATGCAATTCATACAGCATTGTCATATTTAACACACATTTTGCATGCTTGAGTTAATTTGTTGCGAACATTGACAAAAAATGACAATTTTAAGGAAAATTTGTTGGGGTAGGGGTATGATTTTCGGTATTTTGAGTCACATCAAACACTCATTGTTTTTCTTAACAATGTTTTCAGACAACTAATGTAGTGCTTAGAACAATTAATTGGCATATCTGCAGATATATCCTCCAGGTTTGGCATATATTACGATTTAACAGTGAAATTTTGGCAAATCTGAAATGTTGAAAATTCCCATTTTTCATCAATTTTAGGCAAAATACTGAGTTTAAGTCAACAAATGGCTGTTAAAATACGAAATCATGGTATAATTTATGAAACATTGTCATATACAACACACATTTTGCGTGTTCTGGTTAATTTTATGCTTACATAGACAAAAAATTGACAATTTTACAGTAAATTTGTTGGGGTAGGGGTAAGTTTTATTGATGTGTGATGCTTATATTAAATAAGAATGGCAATTATTTGTAATAGGTGTAAAGCCCATATAATAAGCTTTCATTTGATACCTACTTTAAATGATATTTGTTTACTAAAAAGTAATATTGGGCAAAAGAATGCAAAAACTTAGTCAAAATCGGAAATATTCAAAGATCCATTTATTTGGTCTATTTGAAAATAAAACTTTGGTCATTAAGAATATGTTAACATTATGTTAACATGTTGTATATTCAAGAAAATAGATTGAAAAACTAAAAACAATGTTCAGAATTGGGAATGGAGATGCACTTCGGGTTCTTTATACCATCAAACTTACGCAATTTCAATGAAAATATTGTAACCTTTTAGGGAACTTTTGGTTTCTGTTTTGTCACTCGAAAATATCAAAACTCCTTCACTGAAAAATTGACATCTTAATTTCTCACCATGAACGTGCACGAGCAAAAGCTATTAACATACAAAAACAATTTCGGACAAATATGAACAATTCTGGATTTCCGGATTGTAAACCAGAATTCTACTTATGTATATAATATCCCCCCGCTCAAAGAAAAATACACATTTTTCATTAAAGTAGAATTCTTTGATCAAAAATGAATATAACTATACAATTATTACAAAGAGATGTTCAATTACGTATCACTATATAATGGTTCATGATAAATAGAAAAACACAATGCAATAGTTCTAAGCGAAAGGAAAATAAAACACTGTTCAAAATTGTCTAATTTTCTGAAATCAACAATTTCTATCATCAAATTCACACTTATCATTTCTTACTAGGTACATCCCATAGAAGCTTACATTTTGCTCAATATGTACTTTTTCGATGTTCAAATTGGAGTACATTCTTAAACGTAAAATCTTTCAGTGTTCATATATAAAATGGCATATTAAAACATGAGATGTAGTTCAGCAGAGCCCTAACTCTTATAGAAAAATTGTAAACGTACACCAAAAACATAATAATCATGAGTTATGTAGACGTTCCAGAAAAAATAATAATACTATTTCACGCACTATCGTTGGCCTTTCACTATCTCACGCGCTATCTCACATAAAAAATAAAATAAGCCCGGGACTGGTAACAAATGAATATCATCAGAAAGCGACATCTACAGGGGTTTATTTCTGAACTAACTCAACACCACAGAACACAGATTTCACCACTCATGTTTATGTCTAATACACACATGTTCTTGCTCTGATGCAACTCGAAATTGTAGTACCTAATAATTCACTTAATAAAGAGTAATTCTACTATATACTCATCATAACATCATGTCTCAAAAACATGTCGACTTCTCACATGTGTCCTCAGTTTTCCCTGGACATTTTCATTTACAAGTATCTTACTATTGGTAAAAAAAAAATCTAATCGTGCACATTCATAAAATGAAATACTATCGCAAACATATTAATGAAGAAAAATAAACAATGCATAATCATTGCAATAAATTTGAATTTCATGAGAAAGATCTCACTGAAATTTTCTGATTGTTTTATAGAAATGTCTTATATTATAAGTCGCGAAAATACATACACATGAAAAATGTCAAAACTAAAAGCTCCCTGCGTGAAATTTACATCTGTTGATTACCAACTGAAAAAAAATTGTCACATACACTTAAATAGTGAATGTCTACAATATGAATCAGCAGAAAAAATGAGTGTCTTTCAGTTCTTAAAGTATACTGGTCAATGTTTTTTCTTTGACAAGGTACTTGAACTGTGTACATGAGATAGATCTCACTGACTGTTACTATTTATAGAAATTTGACCGACTTCAACTATTTACAGAAATAAAATCAGAATAATGTCACAGTAACGATGGAATATTGGTACTTTGTCCACTGCCTACTGGGAAAACGGAATGTGTATTTGTGAGAAAGATCTCACAAGATGTATCCATTAAAACTAAAATTTTCAGGCAATATCTTCTCATGAGAAAGATCTCACGAAATGTATTCATTTAAGCAAAAGGTATGCAAGACATTTTCTTCTCATGAGGAAGATCTCACGAAATGTATTCATTGAAACTAAAGGTATATCAGACATTTCTTCTCATGAGAAAGATCTCACACAATGTATCGATTAAAACAAAGTTATATAAGACATTTTATTTCTTTTCATGAGAAAGATCTCACGAAATTTGTATTCTGCTGTGAGTTTGAATTTCAAATAATATGAGGTGGCGGTCTAGCTTCTATTAACGCCTTAGCTTTCTCATCAAGTTGATTTTCATGAATCCAGCTTGCATTTTGTGCTGGTTCACCAGAAAAATGTACTAAGTAGGTCCATTGTCCATTTCTTAATCTTTTACCAAGGACCCGTTTCACTTTAGACACTTTATTATCGGTATTTGAAATATCACCATGATCTGTAAATGAACTGTCCCTAAATCGTGCAGGTTTGCGTTTAACTCGCGACGAACGTCTGGGAACAGCATTTTCAACTGTTGTATCTTTTTCATAGGCACTGTTGTTGTCGCTCATACTAACAGTACTTTGTGATAAATTTTCATGTTCAGCTTCGCTTTGTTCGTGTAAATCAGGCGATGATTCTGAACTGTCTGATATATATTTTGTCGTGACTGTGTCTATAAAATAATTTTTCGGGTTGGGTATTCTCACAAAAGAGGGTTTAAGTCTATTTATGTGAACTGGCCGTGGCAAACATTTCTGTGTTTCCATATCCTTTACTGTTAACAAGTGTGCACTGTTCACTTTGTCAATTACATAAGGTCCAGCATAACGGAATTGAAATTTCTGCCCCTGTCCCGTTGGCTCTTTATACAAATATACAAAGTCCCCTTTAGTATAAGTTAAAGATTTCTTGCCTGAATTAGCACGTTCCAACATTTTTGTTTGTGAAATTTGAACATTTTGTTGCACTTGATTACGGATAATTTTGAGTCTGTCAGTTAAATTTTCTATATATTCTCGGTAATCTTTTGGTATAGTATTTAAATCTAAATTTCTGTCGTGTTGTGATAAAGGAAATGCTGGTCTCTTCCCGTAAATTATTTCAAAAGGGGAATAACCCAAACTAGAATTTACAGTATTGTTCATAGAGAAAACTATTGCAGGTACTACTTCTTCCCATTTATTGCCTTTACTGATAAATGGTGTGATACGTTCTCCGAGAGTTCAATGCTGGCACTCGCACGCACCTAAACAGTGGTGAGCGAAACTTGGTGTAAATTCTTGTTTTATATGTAGTAATCGACAAACTTCTTGTGTACATTTTCCAATAAATTCTGAGCCAAGATCACTAATCAAGGTATCAAATACGCCAAATTGGGTAATAAATTTAAAAATAACTTCTGCTACAGAAATCGAGTCGGCCGCAGGTATATGCTCGACAAATATAAACTTGCTGAAAAGATCCACGGCTGTACAAATGTATTTGTTCCCTTTGAAGATATTGGAACTGGTCCATAAATGTCAATTTGAACTACTTGAAAAGGCGAGTCTGGATGATGTAATTTCTGATTTTGTATTCAGTTTTGTAAGCTTTCGACGTTGACAATCATTACAACTCTTTATATAATCTGTTACTTTTTGAGCCAATTTAGGGAAGAAATATTTCTCTTTAATTGAGTCAATAGTATGTTGGATTCCTCCGTGACCACCTAGAGCTGAGTCATGGTATAATCGATGAAATAACAGTTTTCTGGCAATACTAGTTGATAGTTAAATAAATCTTTTGCCCTTTTAGATTTTGCAACTCGGCAACGAAATAATAAGTTGTCAATAAGCACAAAGTCTGAAATTTGCAAAAATAATTTTCGTGCTTCTTTCTGGGATTTTGGCAATTCTCCATTTTTGAGATATTGTACAAATGTACCATAGAAATTGTCGAGTTCTTGTAGTTGTTTTAGACTTTCAACATTAAAATCGGTTTTGTCAAATATTTCTATAGACTTAACTTGTCTTTGCAACAGAGTGTCTGAATCTGAACTAATACCAGATTCTGTTTGTTCCATCATGGTCTCAGTTTCACTCGTGTGTGCAACATTTTCTGTCATATTTTCAGTTTCATTCACGTTGTCAATATTTTCCGTCATATCAATGTTTGATTCATTTGTAGATAAATTATGATTATCTGACATTTCGATACTTTCATTATTATCATAACTAGTTTCATTTGTTGTTGAATCACTGGATACATTGTTTATTTCACCCCTCTGAATAGTATCATTCGAATCGGCACATGTTGCGTCTTTTTCAGTTGGACTTATATCAGGTTCTACTTTGTCGAGCGTTGTCGAGACTGTATTTTGTTTAACAATTTTCTTCTTTTGATGCTGTCGAATCTTAACGGGATGTTTTAAATCACAATTGTCTTCTGTATCAGCATCATACAATGCATCTTCATTTAAATAATATTTTCCTATAATTGGTTGTTCGAGTCGTGTTGCATTTGGTATATTGATACAAATGTTATTCACTTGTACAGGTTCATGTTCACTAGTGTCTGTGTGTAGTGACATAGGAAATGTTTGTCTGCCTTGTACAACAATGTCACCCGTTTTCTCCGTTTTATACGGAAAGTATGGATCTTCTATATCCGGACTCGAAAATTCATCCACCCCTACAATTTGCAGGATACGGGATAGTGCATCAGCTACCTGCATTTCTCTTGCTGGTTTGTAGCGAATTTCAAAACTGTATTGTTGTAAAATTGCTATCCACCTTTCATAGATTGCTCCCTTCAGTTGCTTTTCAAATAGAGGCTTTAAAGCCTGGTGGTCACATTCAACAATAAATCTACGTCCCCTCAAATAACATGAACAATCTAAAATTGCAGTCACCATTCCGAGTAGTTCCAATTTAGTGGGCCTGTACGACTTTTGCCACCGACTTAGCGATTTTGAACCATATCTAATCATTTTTCTGCATTCTATATCATGTTCATCTCTTTGGTATTGATAAAGAACGTAGCCAATTCCCTTTGATGATGTATCTACTGCCACATAAAACGGCAAATCATAATATGGAAAAGCTAAAATAGGTGATGAAATAAGCAAGGATTTTAGTCTTTGAAAAGCGATCTCTTGTTCTGATGTCCATCTAAATTTAACATGCTTTCTAAGCAGTCGGGTTAAAGGTTCAATTGTAGAGCTGAAATTTTCGATATACTTCTTAAACCAATTAAACAATCCAACTGTCCTTCTAAGCTCTTGTATAGATTTTGGCGGCGGATAATCTTGAATGGCTAAAATATGATCAGGTGGTGGCTGAATACCGTTTTTGGATATCAAATGTCCTAAAAAGATACAAGAATCTCTGGCAAATGCACACTTTTTAGGTCCCAATTTAAGGCCTGCATTTTGTAAACGATTAAATACAGTATTTATGTCTTCAATGTGTTGGTCGAAAGTTTCGCATGCAATTAAAATATCATCAAGATAACAAAGGCAAATTTTGAAAGTCAGACCATGAAGCACTTTGTCCATAAGTAATTGAAATGATGACGGCCAAGAACTCAAGCCCATTGGTAAGCGTAAGAATTTAAAAGTTCCAAAACAGGTATTAAATGCTTTAAATCTTTGACTATCAGGGTGAATAGGTTGTTGAAAGAATCCAGCTTTTAAGTCTATGGATGTTAGAAAGTTTGGAGTTTTGGTGGAGAAGGATTCGGTCAAATCTTGTAAGTCCAGAATAGAATAACAGAAATCTTTAATTTGGCTGTTCAGATAGCGAAAATCGCAACAAAATCTATACTGTGTAAGGTTACTTTCACCAGAATTTTTCTTGGGTTTATTTCTTTTTGAGACTAACACAATTGGACTCGTTATTGGTACGCTTTCAGACTCATGCACCGGAGCTATAATATTCTGACGTAATAATTCGTCCAAATGATCTCTTAATGCTTCTTTCTTGTCTGGTGATAATTGATACGGCTTTTGATATTTAGGTTTAAAGTCTGGTTTCAAATTGATACGGTGCTGTACTACTTCCGTATATCCAAAATCGGGACTTTCGTCCGTGACAAACAGATCTTTATGTGACTGTAAACATGTTTGCAGTTTTTGCTTTTGTTCTGAATCAAGTTCACTTGGAATTTGAAAATACGATAAAAATTTTGTGTCTTTATTTTCATTTTGTGAATTATTAGAAAGTTGCATGTTTTGAACAAGTTTCCCTTCCGTATTACCATCACTTATTCGTGAATCTTTGTTCATAGGTGAAATAATAAAATAGCTATCTAGAATTTCAAATTTGGCAAATAATTTTCCTCTTGGAATGATAAAAGGTTCATTCAGTGCATTTAATAATCGAACGGGTACAGTTTTATTTGCACTAACAGTAACGACAGATTTGGCTACCAATATTCCTATTTTATTTAAATAATCACTATTTAAACAAATTCCCTGTGTTCCGTATAACAGATCGCCCACAATTTTCCAAATAGTACTATTTCCAAATTCAGTGGTACTGATATTTGTTTTGTACTTTTAACTTTCAGATTTTTAGAATTAACTTGCAAATTGTCAAAATTTAAGACGATTTTGTGATCGAATAAGTAGTTTGTCCCAAGAATAAGCGGATGAGACGTTTGTGTCAACACATATACAAAAACCCAATGCTTTCCGTTTGGAACCTTAATTTTAATTCGAGTTGTCCCTTTTATTTCAATACATTGATTATTTGCTAACGTTATCTTGTCTTGTACAATTTGAAGTGATTGTTTCCATGTATTTGGCAGAGAATCAAAAAGTTGGTGCGAAATTACATTAATTGAACTCCCTGTATCAATTAAGGCCGATAGCTTCAAATTGTCTATTTGAACGGGCAAATACAAAAATTTTGAGCTTGAAAAAGTGTCTTTTTCCCCACAGTCTGATGTGTCATCAGAAAGTTCGCAAGTATTAATATTGTTAGATTGTAAATTGTGTCTATTTCGGCTGGGTGAAACACTACGTTTTCTGACACTCACTTTCGTCCGCCCGAGGGGGCGTGCCAGGTGGCCCTCAGGTCCTGTATGTTTCCCAAATTTAAACATTGACAAGCTGCATGGCCATGTTGGTTACAAAGTTGACATTGAATAATGGGATTGGGGTCGCCTTGTCCGTTCCACAGACAGTGTCTCTGCATGTGGTTAGCCCCTTGACATTTATGACATGAAAATGAATTTCGAACATCTCTATTTTGTGTATTTTGTGGCCTGCTTGGCTTTGGTTTCGACTGCACGTTAAGAGTTTTTAGAAACAACAAATTTTTCAACCATATCAGTTAAATTTTGTACTTGACTACGTAATTCCAGAATTTCAGAATTTTGTTGGATTTGGTTGCCTTTTGTAACAGCTGCAACTACTATTTCATTATGAATGCGATAACCAAAGGCTTCACCTAGTTTAGCAGATGACAATGCACTGGCGCTGTCTTTATGGTTTCCAGCCCTTACAAAGAATGCCAATTTATCTGGAAGCCCTTTTATGAATTTACAAAGAATTTCATGGTCAGGTTTGGAATGTAAATGTGCTTTTTGGACCAACTGACAATGATAGTCTTCGAGAGACTGCCCAGGTGAAAGCTTCATATTTTCAAAAACTTCATTTTCCATTAGAACAGTTGGGTTTTGCCAGTCCAAATTTACATATTTTTCTTTAAATATATGTACAAATGCGTTCCATGATTCTTTTTGTTCAATGGGCAACAAATTGAACCAAGTGACAGCAGGACCTGTTAGGTGTAAATGCAAAGCTGCAAGAATTCTCTTATGATCAGTCGGGAGTATGTTATGAAGAGTGGCATAAGATTCAAACTCATGTAAGAAAATGGAACCATTTTCATGGGGGTAACCCCCAAATTTTCTACATACTGCTAGGTTTTCCATTACTGGCATATATTGTCTGACCACTACGTTTGTTGGTTGTGGTTGACTTTGTGGAAGTGTAACCACTGCGTTTGTTGGTTGTGGATGATTTTGTGGAAGTGTTGCTGGTGGACTTTGTGTGATGTGTTGGTCGTTTACCTGTGGTGTCAAGACAGGGGGTGACAATTAATAACTTTCGTCGTTCAAATCAAATGTTCTATGAAATAAAGTTGAACTTAAGTGACTGGATGCTTGCGGTAGAACAGAAATATCAAATTGATTACTAGCGTCCAGATAATTATCTGCTTGATCTGAATCACTGTCTGATGAGTCGGTTCCTGAATCTGTCATAGTTTTTCAAATTAAGTTTACCTGAAATGTTTTTCTCATGTCGGCACATGTATAGTGAGAAAGATCTTACATATACTATAACAACACACCTCTGAATATAAATACAAAATAAATTTTATGAGGAAGACCTCACATTCTGTCCCAAATTAAAATGAAAAACAAACGCAGAACGAAATTCGCTCCATAGGTTTATTGTAATGAGGAAGACCTCACTTACAAAAATAATTTAAAAAAAAAATACAATAAAAACTGGAATTCGTCAAGCTAAGTCATAACTCATTCAGGTAATTTTTCGATGAAGATTTCCGTTCCAATGAAAATCTGTGGAACACGTGGTCGAATTTGCAGACGATCGACTGCTTCAAAATTGTCTTTTTTCTTACCCGTTCAGAAAAAATCAAACCATTGTCAAATTCTTCTTATTCATTTAGGTTCTCCACCATGTAACCTTTTAGGGAACTTTTGGTTTCTGTTTTGTCACGCGAAAATATCAAAACTCCTTCACTGAAAAATTGACATCTTTATTTCTCACCATGAACGTGCACGAGCAAAAGCTATTAACATACAAAAACAATTTCGGACAAATATGAACAATTTCCAGATTTCCGGATTGTAAACCAAAATTCTACTAATGTATATAATAATATCTAAATTTTCCTCAATATTTCATAGGGGTAGGGGTACGTTTAATGGCACTATGGAAGGTATTTGGCATAGAAATTGTAAAAATTTGGGTTATTTGTAAAGCTTATACAATAAGCAATAATTTGATGCATCGTTTATATTACTAGGAAGCATTTGGTCAATATTTTGAAGCAACTGAAAGAAAAACTTGAACGAAAAACAAAATTTTCCTGAATTTCGGTAGGTGGGTCTAAAAATGGGCCCTAATTTTCCACCAGTGCGTGCAGGTTATGCTCGTGTTAACATGTTTTATTTTGAAGAGGGGATGTATGCGAACTTAAAACAAGAGGCTCTCAAGAGCCTGTATCGCTCACCTGGGCCATTGCTGACAAATACAGTCAAAAATAATAATACCAATGTTGAATGCCAATCTTGAATCTGTTCAGACAAGCCAGACACATTTTAAGAAGGGGACAAACTAAGGTCCATTGTGACCAAGTGTGATTCCAATTGGCCAAGTACTTTCAGAAGAGAAGATCTTGGAATATGTTTCCCCATAGGGTCCAATGTTAAACTAAGTTCCCCGCTGGTGGCCATCTTAGATGATGTGCAGACTTGCCGGACTCATTTTTGAAAGGGAACCACCCATCTCTAGATTTTCCATGGAAATTACATGGAAACTGCTAATTTGCATTTCCATGGAGTATTGGAACATGGAATTCCATGTGAAAGTTTAAAAAAAAATTCCATGGAAAATAGAGTGTCATGGAAAGTACCTACATGGAAATTATTTTTTTCCATCTCGACATGGAATTCCATGTTCCAATACTCCATGGAAATGCAAATTAGCAGATTCCATGTAAAACTGACATGGAATTCCATCTCAGTTTCCATCTCACATGGAATTCCATGTCCATCTGAGATGGAATTCCGTGTCAGTTTCCATGGAAATGCAAATTAGCAAATTCCATGGAAAGTTGACATGGATTTCCATCTCAGATGGAAACTTACACGGAATTCCATGTCAGATGGAAAACTAACATGGAATCCATCTTAATTTTCCATGAAAATCATAACTGAGTAACTACATGGAAAATAAAAAAAAAAAGATCTCATTTAAGGAGTCGTCTGACATTTAAGGTGTACCAGTTGGTTTTGGCTTTTGGCGGCATTTTTTCCTATCCA
>MJUU01047394.1:27645-45697 GCA_002080025.1 Modiolus philippinarum | reverse complement strand
TTAACGTAATGCTCATCAAATCTTTGTGCTGATATCAAACAAAAACTTTGGCTGATGTAACAATTAAACTGTACAAAGATTCAGTGCGATTAACGTTATTATTTTTTTCGAAAAAGCTTATTGAAACGTATTTGCACAATAAAATGCAATACTGAAGCTTGCTCAAAATGTCATTCAATGCCAACAATTCATTTCACAGCAATCAATCATTTTTTTCCGATTTGAATTTACCACTTTGATGTCTAAATGTACTTATCTTTTGTTTACAGCAGTAGTTTTTTTAATGATTTTGATCATTTCTATTTATTAGACCTGATTGAGGTAAAGCTTGTTGACTCTCCACACAAAAAGGTGACTTTTTGTTTTGAAACTGTATTTTAATTCTGAAACGGTTTTATGAATTAGTTTCATTGTGTAAAATTTATATTCAATAACGAAAACTGTCTCACTATTTGATATTAGCTTGTTTTTTATTTCTATTTTGATATTGAAAATGTCAGATTTTGAAACATACCATTTAACTAAAAGTACATTTTCAGTACGTTTAGTTGTGGACCCACTTAAATCTGTTTTGGTATATGGATTTCCAAATATTCTGATGTAATCTGCGCCGAGTTATCGAAATGCGCATATGCAGAAATTAAATTTACAGTAACCTCGATATTTTGTTATTTATCACTACTGGGCCGATGCCTTTGCTCCTGGACTGTTAGTCCCCGAGGGTATTCAACAACTCAGTAGCCCGTACTTCGGTGCTGGCCCAAAAACCGATTTTATTTGGAAAATTAATATCTAAATTTAAGAAAATTTTGCTTAAACTAAGGAGCATCTCCATCTTGCATAGCACTGTCCTAAGCCGATTTTTGGCTTTCCTATTTAGATTCTATTGGTAATTTGTTCTCTATCAGATTTTACACATGTATCTGTACATGGATTACCAAATATTTGGATGTTATCTGCACTGAAGAGACATAAATGTCGAAATGCGCAATTGCAGTAAATTAAATTTACAGTATCTTTGATATTTTGTTATCTATATCATGACAGATATTAAGAACGAACACATATTTCATATATTTCGTTCATTTTGAAATTTGGGATATTTTGGCTTCACTGTTTTTAAAGAATTTTAGCAAATGATGTTTTATTTTAACTAGAGTTATACTTCTTGGCTACTAAATAAAACCCGGTTTTTAATATTAGTGTTAATTTTAATATTGAAGAGCTTGTGTGAAACATATATAAACCACACCAAACAAATCAATTACAAAGACAATGAATGTACATTACATATATGAAGACAATGTATATTTATTTAAACATGATTTTTTTTCTCAAACTAATGTATATCTCGTGATATAAAAACAAAGCTCTTTATATGGGGGTAAAAACAAAAAAATAATAATTTTTTTAAGACCCAAATAGGTGGAAAAGACAAATCGGCCTGACTTTGTATATGATTTTCAAAACGAATGGTGGGTTAGGCCGGTTTTATGGCTCGCCAAACCGCCCCTACCATTGTGGAAGTGTCCGGTAGAAACTCAACAGCAATTGATATTGGAAGGTCGTGACAGTGAAAAGAAATGTTCATTACAGTATTTTAAAAGTAATAAAATAATCCTGCATCGGCTACATTTATGAAATCAATGTATATTGTAAGCTTACAAGGTATGTCACTTTTTGAACAACTCTGATTTTATTTAAGTGAAATAACTCAAAAGAAACAGTAAGGGAAGAATCACATTTTCAGGATTTTGCCAAACACATAATTGGTTACCCAATTTTTTTCAGATATTCCCAACGAGATTTTTTTAACATACTTTATACTACACTTTCACCTAAATCTATCCTTTCATTCATATAAACATCTTTTCAAAATTGTATTTTCTCCCTATAGACTATATTAAAAAGGTTAAAATCTTGTTATATTCGGATAATTCTCGGAAAAACGAGATCGGAAACCTATTGACTAAAATTTTGAAGTGAATTAAATGAACTCTCAGTCACAGAAAAATCTATTGTTTCGTTTTAGTTCCCCGGACTAGCTTAAAATTGGCTAATTCAATCGTTAATTTGCCAACACGAAGTTCCTATAGGGCCTGTAAGTCTCGTACAATTTTGGAACTTCCGGGATCAAAAATTGTACCCGGAAGTTACATTTTGAACAAAGATATATGACGTTTGAAACAAGAATTTCAACGTCATAATTCCTAGACGTCATGTTTTGGCGGGAAACGTTTTCGAATTGCCTGTTTATCGTGGATTCTCGTGAGTCACATGATGAGACTTACAGACCCTATATCTGACTTTAACTTCTGTAAAGGGAAGCAACTGTAAAATGGACAAATTCGGCGATTTCCAACGTTAACTAACTAAAATATTAAAACTATTTCCTTTTACATTATCGGTTTCAAAACTCCAACTATGGAGAACTTTGTCAAAATCATATTACCTTTTATGTGTCTATATTTTTATGCATCATATCCCTACAGATTTCATATAGCAAAAAAACCCTTTCTAAGTTTCTTTTATACATTTTTCGACTGTTGAGGTGACACGTTGTGATAATTTTGAATGGATTACTCCCCATTAAATGAATTTCAAAGATCATGGGTAACATTAGCAAACCACAAAATGACAACTAATATTATTTCTTTGTTACCTTATTTTGTAACGTACTTAGGCCATACAAGGAAAGTTTATGGGTTTTCAGGCACTCCCTCATTCTGAGGCTTGAAAAAGCCTTTCATCGACCCAATGTTTGCCATTGCATTAACATATATTAAAGAAAACCACCTCCTTTACTACATCTTTCGTGAATTTGACAATGTAAAAAGCTGCCTAATATATTTTTGGCAGATAAAAAAAATAACAAAAATTACCATGAAAAATGCCTGAGGACAAATGGATAAACTTTTAATATCATTCTTTGATTCATTTTGTTGACATTTTTCAAATAGCTCATTTAAACCATTTATTTTCAAACAACATTTTGTTCTTTCACTAAATGTAAATTTATTTTTCATGAAATATTATGAACTAAATGCCCTTATTTTTCTTCAGAAAGTCTTACTTGCCTTTCTTAACTTCTTTTTGAGGTGATGTAATATTCTTCTGCTGATTCTACAACCTAAAATATAATAAAACAATCTTGTTAATGTGTGTCTGACATACAAGTATGATGCTTTTCTTTCGCTTTGTAAAAACTCGTGCTTTAAATCTAATATAAACTTCAGCACATGCGCGTATATTGCAAAATATCGAATCATTTGTAATGTTCTATGGACAAAAAACTTCTTGAATAAATCACCCAAATAGCTGCATCAAAAATAGCATTTAACATCTTTCTTGAAAACACTGTATTAAAATTCACCTAACCATTAGCTTACATCGAGTGTTCCATGAACATGTTCTGTATTTTTGAAACTGACTCCAAGATGCATTATATAACGTGTCAATTAATACCATTAATAGATAAATATAAGTTTTTTTTCAAAAGTAAACAAATCTTAAATCGGGACCTACTTGAGCTTGCGATAATACCAGCTTCGATCTAAAAATTGTACTTGTAAATATTAGAATCCAAATAATTCACGCGAGTTGCACTTGGTGTAGTTTTAACACAAACAGGCTTACAATTGTGGTATTTTAGTCCTTTTAGCATTCGGGCTAAAATTGTCTCTAATATTCTGTAAATCTGTTGCCGATCATGTTACTATTTACTTCTTGGACACGAAAACGATGGCATACCTACAGGTGAGAACGAGTGATCTCATGATTCGATTATATATTTAAAAGGCCAGGAACCTGTATTAGATAAATTGATTGCTTGTCTAAATTAATACTACAGGTATGTACAAAAAATTCAAAAGTATTTCATTTCATCCTGCAATTGTCGTATTTTCGAGACGAATACGTGTTACGAATATTTTTTTCTTTTTCGTAACGGTGGGCTGGAAACCTGACGACGATTTTGAACGAAAGAAAGCCAAGGTGATTGGTATGAAAACATTTATATGTTAAAGTCGCAGGTATATTATGTTATGACATCTAGGAAGTATATCGGAGATCTTTTACAAGGTAAGCAACATAAAAGAAAATGAAATCCACTTATAGCTCACCTTGCTATGCAAGTGTGAGCTTTTGCACATCATGTCCGTCGTCCGGTGTGGTTGTCCGTCCGTCCAAAGAGCTAACACAGAAAAAACAAAAACATTTAGCCCAGTCCTTTAATTTCAGCTTCTTCTACATAGACGATGTACTATCTCTTAATAATCCAAACTTCAAGGAATATTTGCACCAGATCTATCCCAATGAGCTTAAAATTAAAGAGACTACTGACACACTTACTTCAGCTTCGTACTTAGATCTGTTTATATACATTGATGAAGATGGACGTTTGAAATCTAAGCTATATGACAAACGTGATGATTTTAATTTCCCAATTGTGAATTTTCCCTTTCGGAGCAGCAATATACCTACCTCTCCAGCCTATGGAGTGTACATTTCACAGTTGATTCGTTACTGACACGCATGTACTTTATACAGTGATTTTTTGAATAGAGCAAAAACACGGTCCCAAAAGTTGCTTAGTCAGGAATTTGTTCAGCCTTTGTTGATTTCATTCCTTCAGAAATTTTATTGCCGTCACCATGATATCAATGACAGATATGACGTGTCTGTGTCCCAAATGAAACGGACATTTTCAGCTTGATTTCACGTCTTCACGGATTTGGCATAACCGGTTTTGACTCAACCCTGGATTGACTTACTGATAGTGTGACGGGTGCCGCTAGCGGAGCAGGACATGCTTACCCTTCCGGAGCACCTAATGTCACTCCCGGTTTTCATGGGAGTTCACACTATGAATGCCTTATGTCGTCTTTTATTTCCGTACATTGTAGCTGTCTCACGTCCTTGTTTTGTCTTTGTTTTTCTCTGTTGCCGTTTTTGCCATGTCTTTGGATTTCGATTTTTGTGGTCTTCGCTTGTTCCTTCGGTATTCTACTGCCGTTGTTTCCGTCGTAAATTTTCGTTTCAAAAAACTTCTTTTTGAGAACCACTGAATGGATTAAAACCAAACTTGGCATGATTGATACTTATGAGGTGCTGACCGAGAGTTGTAACTTTGGTCATCCAAGATGAATGCCGGAGCACACTTCCTTCTGTGATTTTTTTCTTGAGAACCAAAGATTGAATTTGAACCAAACATGACATGAAGATGCTTATGACTTTCTTACCAAGTGATTTTGCGTCGCCTGTGTTCACGCAGTGGCGAAATATTGGATCACTACCCGTCGTCTTCCGCGTCGGCGTCACAAAAACAATTCTGTCACATTTTTCTCAGGAATTATGCATCCGAGCCTACTGCAATTTGGCATGAAGTATCAGTATGGCGACCTATACAGTGTAACAGAGTTTTGAATTTCTCGCATGCCTACTTCCTATATGACGGAACTTAGAATATTTTTTTTTGCGTCTTGAAAATTTCTGTCACGTTTTTTTCAGGTACAACAGATCCAAGCCTTCTGCAATTCATTATGGAGTATCATAATGGGGACCTATACAGTTAAACAGAGTTTGGAATCTTACCTATGATCACTTTCTGTTTGACGGAAATTAGAATTTTCTTTTTGATTATGAGAGTCGCAAAAAAATTCTGTCACATTTTTCTCAGGAATCACATATCCATGCCTTCTTAAATTTTTCATGGAGTATCATTATGGGGACCCTTACATTGAGATAGAGTAATGGATCCCTTGCATGCCCACTTCCTGTTTGACGGAACTTAGAATATTTTTTGCCGATGGACGTCACAAAACAATTCTGTCACAGTTTTCTTAGGAACCACATATCTCAGATTTCTAAAATTAAAGCATGGATTATCAGTGTGAGGACTATACTGTGTAACAGAGTGTTGGATCTTTCACATGTCCACTTTCTGTTTAAAGTAACTTAGAATATTTTCCGGGTCTTTAAAGTTTCTGTCAAGTTTTTCTCCGGAACCACATATTCCTACTTTCTGTAATTTGGCATGGAGTATCAGTATGGGGACCTAGACTGTGTAAGAGGGTCTGGGATCTCTTGCATGCCCGCTTCCTGTTTGACGGGCCATAGAATAAAATGCATTATTACGCAGGCCACACATGTCTTCCCTCGAAGACTTACTACTAAACTATTTTGTTGCCGTTCCGTCATCTTACATGGCCGCCAGTAGCGAATCTTAGATTAACATTGGATCCTATGTGGAAATACAGTCAAAGATCGTTTCGGAATCGCCGAATGCATTTATACCAAACATACCATGACCCTATTGGGAAATGCATGAAAAAGATTTTCTAGAGAACTGCTGAATAGATTAAACAATACATGGCATGAATGATGCGTAAGAGGTGCTGACCATGTTTTGTTACTTTGGTGCTTATCCTCACCATCATGGCAACCAGCAGCGAAACGTAGCTTAACATTAGATCCCATTGGAAAATTCACACAAAAAACTGGTAAATGGATTTTAATCAAAGTTGTCATGAATAATTGTTATGAGTTGATGACCAAGTCTTTTTAATTTGGTGTAGATTTGTCATCGAACATGGCTGCAAGCTGCGAATTTAAGTTTAACATTGGACCCATGAAGAAAAACAACCAAAGATCTTCTGTTGAACAGCTGAATAGATTTTAACAAAGCATGGTATGAATGATGCTTATGAGGTGCTGATAAAATGTTACTTTAGTGCCGATCTGTCGTCCAATATATTTGCCAGAAGCGAAATTTGGTTTAAGGTGGAAGACCTGGGGTAGGAGGAGATAACTCCTTTCCTATACAAATCACTTGTTCTAACTTGTATAAATATAACACAAGATGTATAATATTTTTTATAAACAGACATAAATTATTCATCTAATCATAAAAAAGACTCTTTCAATAAAACACTCTATAATGCCTGCATTAAAATTTCCAGCCATTAAATAGTATCTTGAAAATATTAAAATAGATGAAAATCAGATATTTGGAAAAGGAGGTCATTCTTTCAACCTGACATTCAGTTTCAATGGATATGATGACTTTTTATGCAGATTTTCTAGCATTGAAAAAAAAATAGTACGGTGATTTTTTTTTATAAAACTTTGACAGAAGTCATATATGTGGAGGGTCTTTAATTTGTCAGTGTTTGATGAAAACTAAATTATAGGATTTTCGTTTAGAAGAAATTGAATGAAGCCTTGTTTTCAGCAATGTTTTTATACAATTTAATTTCTTTTATACTGCAAATCAACACTTAATGCATGCTTATGATATCTATTATCAAATATTAAGGTCTACAAGTTTCTTAGAAGCAGTTTAGTCATTTATGCTGTTTATGAATATAAAGTACAGTAGTATACGCCTTATGGTGATTTCTGAACAGAATTTAAGACCCCTACGTCAGCGGTTTTTCTTTGAACTGTAAATCAAAAATCTTATGGTGAAACTTTTCAAAATTATTTTAAGAAGTATATATATAATTGAGCACATAAATGTTTCAATGAATATTGCAAATTGCAAATTTAAAGAAAATTGAATTTGTGGAAAATGTTTGGGTTCTCCCAGGTCTACTACCTTCACATATGGTAAATAAATATAAATATTTTGTATTAGAGAAGTGCTAAATGGATTTTAATCAACCTTAGCATGACTTAGTAATGTTACTTTGGTGCAAATCTGTCATCCACTATGTCCGCCAGCAGCGAAACTAAAGTTTGATATATAGACCCATTTGTAAAATACATACAAAAATTTTTCTCTAGATAATTGCTGAATGGATTCAAACTAGCTAACCAATTATTGTTGCTTTGGTTCTGATCCGTCATCGAACATGGCTGCCAATTTGCTTTTGTTTCACATATAACCCCGTGGGAAGGCATACAAAGATCCTCAATTAGAGAACCACTGAGAGGATTTATATCAAAAATGGCATGAATGATGCTTATTTGGAGCTGATCTAGTGAAATCACTTTGATGACAATCTGTCATCTTACATGACCGCCAGCAGCGAAACTTTAACATTGGACACTATGATGAAATGCATACAGAGATCTTTTTCTAGAACCGCTGGATGGATTTATACAAAAATTGCATGAATGATACTTGTGATATGTTACTTTGGTGCAGATCCGTCTTTTAACATGGAAACTAGGAGTGAACTTAGTTTTACATTAGACCCTATACGAATTTAAGTTTAACATTGGACCCTATGGAGAAATGCAACCACAAATCTTATGTTTAACCACTGAAAAGATTTTAACAAAACATGGCATGAATGATGCTTATGAGGTGCTACGAAATGTTGTTACTTTTGTGCCAATCTGTCGTCCCATATATCTGCCAGAGGCGAAACGTAGTTAACATTTGACCTTATGGTAAATGAATATAAACATTTTGTACTAGAGAACCGCTGAATGGATTTAAATCAATCTTAGCATGACTAAGTTATGTTACTTTGATGCCAATCTGTCATCCATTAAGGCCGCCGGCAGCGAAACTTAAATTTGATATTGGACCCTATTGTAAAGTGCATTGAAAAATCTTCTTCTAGAGAATTGCTGAATGGATTCAAACAAAACATAGTATGAATGATACTAATGAGATGGTAACCGATTATTGTTACTTTGGTGCTGATCCGTCAATGATGCTTATTTGAAGCTGATTAAGTGTAATCACTTTGAAGCCAATACGTCATCGAACATGGCCGTTAGCATCAAAACTTAGTTTAACAATGGACATTCAGTTTAATATTGGACATTTAGTTTAACATTGGACATTTAGTTTAACATTGGACATTTAGTTTAAGATTGGACACTATGAGGAAGTGCATGCAAAGATCTTCTTCCAGAACTGCTGAATGGATTTAAACCAAACATTGCATGAATGATTCTTGTGATTTGCTAACCAAATATTGTTATTTTGGTGTAGATCCGTCTTTTAGCATTGGAATTAGGGATGTGGAAATGCATATAAACAAAGGTCTTATTCTGGAGAACTGCTGAATGGACTTATACCAAGCATGAATGATGCCTATGAATGAGGTGCTGTACAAGTGTTGTTACTCTGGTGTCGATACTTCATTCAACATGGCCGCCAGCAGCAAAACTTAGTTTAAATTTAGATCTAACGCATACCAAGATCTTCTCCATTATCCGACATAGAGGCTAGCAGGGAGCATTGATAAACATTGGACCATACTGAAAGAATATTCAAAGATATTGTCCTCGCAAACAACTGGGCTAATTTGAACCGAATTTAAAAACAGTGTATGAGAAATGGTTCCCTTCAAAACAGATTTTCTTCAAGTCTACACATTTCGTGTACATTCAATTATCTTTGCTGATGAAACCATTTGGACAGTTTGAAATAAATTTTGGCACAATTGTATTAAAAATTGTGTAATGCAGTTTCATTTCTTATCCAAGATAGCAGACAGAGGAAAAGGTCAAATGTTGAACCTTATAACAAATGTTTCTTTACATTAGAAGTTTATTTGACTAAGTATCAGCCATTGTCAAATTGAGGGACAAATCTGACTATTCGGCTGCTGAATACCAACGGGGCTTTCTGATCCACAAGCAGTTGAATCGGTCCAATAATTTCAAAATACTCAAATACCAAAGTTGCATAATACACAGTAAATTTCTTAAAACTAAACTTTCTAAACTAAACTAAACTAAACCCCTTAATATGGTTCACTTCATTTGGATAAAAATTTATCGGATAGTTACCAAATAAGAGTAGATGGTTAATTTGGCATCATGAAAATATACGTAAGTCTATTATTCCCCCCCTAAATTCTACCAGACTGAAATTTATTCCCCAAGTGCACATAAAGATATTGAGTCTAACGTACTAATGAGAATGATAAATAGACAGACGAACAAACAAGGTACATTTAATTGCAGTATACAAAAGTACTTTATTTGTAAAATCCCTTCAAGTTTTTGCTTATAAAAGATCTATTAAAAAAGGGTTAACAGTTCTGAAACAAAAATATTCTGTTAAAATCCCATCTCATTGTTGGTTTGTATAACTGCATCAAATGATGATATTTTAACCTTTTACGTTACAGTTATGCAATTAATGAAGAAAAAGATAACAGGAAACGGTTACGATGGCCGAAAATTACAATCATATGCCACAATCTACCAGGGAACTGCACAAAAAAAAACACTAAAAAGACAAAAGACAAACATGGACAACTATAGTAAACTCGGAAAATCCGGACTTGGTACCGGTATTTGGTATTTTGATACAGTTTAAAAAACAGATTGATAAGATAAAATTTACGAGCAACAAACTATGCATTTGTAAGGTACTTACTGTTTATTATACTTATTCAATCCCTACATATATCCATTTATTGGATATTTTGGTACTGAAATATGAGTTCATGACATTTTCAATAGCCAACAAAATATGGAGATCACCCACCCATTCTTTCTTTGTTATTTTCAAAATAGGATTACAATAAAAAAGTCTCCGTTCCAATAAATCATTAATGTTTTGCGCCCGTTTTTTTTTTCAAGAATACCGTATAGTCATTTTTTTTTATTTTAATGTAAGAATCTACTACTAGATCAATCAACACTTGGAAAAGTCAAAATGAGTACTTATATTAACAAAGCCACGCTACAATCACCTCTTATATAACTGTCAATGTTGACAATATCTTAGTTCTAAAACGCTTAATTGATTATTGAAACACTTTCGTATTGACCAGTATTTCAATTCAGTGACCCTCGTTGCATGTGAAAATACTGAAACCTCATGAATGAAGACATGTATACACAAGAATTGAAAATTTGAATATTCAGGGTAGGACGACAGAAATGTTTTTATTAGACTCTAAAGCTTAGTCATTGCTTGGAAATGTTACCTGGCAGACATACTACTATGAGGAAATCATATCACCGCATAAAATGAACTTCTGGTAATTGAAAAAAATTCTTAAAATGTATTAATGGCTGCCTATAGAAAAGTTTTCGTGGAGTCTGATAAGAAAATCCCTGACTAAACTTTTAAGCCTTCATCTTGATAAGGTACTGTCTTTTACCTTAGATAACAAAGCCTCATATCAGATTAAAGCGACAGATAATAATGAATATTTGTAGAAACGTAATAATCCTTGCTGAATTGTGGCATTTTTTTTTCTTTTGTTGCAGGTGTTACTGTTTTCCTTTCTTATCTAAATCAACTATCTTATATCTATGAATAATATAAGTACCATTTTTGCTCAATTCTTTCATGGCCTCTCTCCCTATTTCATGACATCTGCATCTTCTGAAAAATCTCAATTCTGTTGGAAAACAAAATTTAACACTAGTATCTTCAAAATTTGAATTCAAAGCAAACATATGGTGAGTGGGATATTTTAGTCTAACAACTATTAGTGCAAGGGCACGATCTCATTTTCGGGTGAGGTACTTCTAAAGCAAATTTAGATTTGAAATTTTCCAGAGGTAAAATAAGAAAAGCATACAGGCAAATAGTCTATGAAACTCACGCAAACGAACTAAATTTATATGGAGTCAAAGTCCTCTGAGAGGAAAACAAATACATGCGTAGGGTTTGAACAAAAATTAAAAGTCATTCCAAGTTTCAAAAAATTACATAGTGTAGTATAAAAAATGAAGCGCAGTGACCACAAGAAAGAAATAACCAGAATATGATATCAGTCATTGGCGTGAAAGTTAGTATTTTGATTCAACGGTTCATTTTTACCAGGTTTTTGCTCCGGTATTCGTTTGCCGATTTACTCATGTATTTATCTATTTGTTAAATAAAAATTGTATGGTCCTGTTAGTATACACATGCTAAGTCTCGCTATCAATAAAGAAATATTTAGCCGAATAGGAAGTCGAACCATGACCGAAAATCGGTGACACAATGTAAACTTACTATTATCAAACCAAATACGGAAATAAGTATAATAATTTTGCGATCGTTCCAATATCCAATAAAATGTGATCACTTGATGCACGTGTGAATTGTCGGTTTTGATCTCCGACCCTAGATAAGATAGTGACAAGATCGGTCTCAAAATAAAATAAGAGAAAAGAAGTATAACAGTTACACGCATAAAACATTTCAATTTTTCATTATGGAGATGAAGCAAACTGACCGAAAGTGTTATTTCACCAAATTTATCGTTTTTTAATTTCCCTATTCAAAAGACAAAACTTCCTTTGAAACCGAATTTCTTTCAGTATATGAAACTGACTCCTAAATAAGGGACTTTCGAGCTTATTTTTGTTACCAACAGGTTCTTTTTATAATGCCCCGCCCACGAATGTTTAAGGGACATAAAGCGTTACACTTGTCCGTCCGGTTAAATTTTTCTAATTAGTACATTTCTCAGAAACTGTAAGGGGTAGAACCAGTAGGTTGATATCCTATAGTACTACACAGCTCACTAACTAGTTCGAGACTTTAAAGTCCATTTCTTAACAACCGCACATTGTGAGACAATCATGTTTCGTCAAATATATTTCCTTGGTGAATATTACCAATATCTTTGACAATTCGGTGGCTTTGACCTATATTTTACGCTTCAATGACATTGATTAAGTTTTGCACTCAAGTCCATTTCTCAACAACTACACATTTTAAGACCATAAAGATTCGTATAATTAAAGTAGCCACAACTAAATTTGCCGCGACTTTTCTCCAAATATCTTTTTAAGTAAATGTTTAAGGATGACATGACATACGCCAACGGAAAGCTAATTTTTTGCCGCTTCATGCCATGCATTACCATAATTTTTCACACAAAGAGTAAAAGGTTTTCCATTACCCTTCTATGTTATTTTAACAGAAAATTTGAGTCGAAAACAGAGGGGGTGTACCTGGTTAACTGCACACCTGTATTTATTGTTATAATGCCCTGGGGTCTATCGATTAACCAAAACGCGTGGGTCGGGAGTTAATCTCGATTGCAAATCAAAAAATTAATTTTGTAATTACTTGACAAAGTGTTGACAAAAACTTTTTACCTGGAAACAAATTCATTTTAACAAAAGTAAATGGTAACTGGATATTGGTTCTGCAAAAATTATTCTCATATTTACCTAAACATTTTTATGTAAATTAGTAAACAAATCAAAATTCTGTTTGTTCATTGGCCATCCGAATAAACAACAAACAAGCACCCTATATGCAAATAAGTAATACATCGGCAATGCATTTGGTGTCTTTTCATTGGTTTGTTGGTTTGCGTAAATCATTCATCAATCACTCCCACATCGAATTTCTTTAAAATTTGAGTGAAATTAACATTAAGGTCTATGCAAAATATTTTTCTTTGAACTTTGATTATTTCGGTAAATATACCAAGAGTAGCGGCAAAAAATTAGAAAATGATACATACATGTTTCATTAGGGTCTTATTTAAGACAAAATAGCTGCAGCGATTTAAGCTGCGGCAAATTTCGTTGTGTGTACTTTAATTGCCTTGATGAGTACTACCCAAATCATTGACAATTAGGAGGCTTTGACCTACATTTTACGCTTTAGTGACTTTGGGCAAGTTTTTCTTTGCCAGTTCCTTTATCAAGTACTACACATTATGAGACAATGATTTTTCATCAAATCAATTGCCTTGTAAAGTACTACCCAAATCATTGACAAATAGGTTGCTCTGACCTTTATAGTATAATAATAATTATATTTATCTACAACTGTGTATCGTAGCATCATGATTTTGAATTGTTACATTAATCTTAAGGAGATCTGGTCATTTCACCAACGATTGAATGTCCATGTCCTACATTTTTAAATTTTCCATTTAAGACCATTTCCCATTAAGTGCATATTATGAAACAATGATGTTTCATCAAATTATCACCTTGAACATTACTACCCAAACCCAAGTACCCACCCATAGACTTTGATCTATATTTTATGGTTGAGTGACTTTTGTTAAATAACTCCATTTCCCAACAACTACATAACATAACAGCTCTTTGTAAAAATTATGTACTAACGATTGAAATGTTGCGGATGTAACGATAGACTTTAAATTGATTAAGAGTTATCTGCCACTAAGAAGAATGTCTGTATCTATTAATTCAATTTGTCAAGAATCCAGTTCTCATGGGGTCTTAATAATATTGAGACATTTTTTTCTGTATTCAGTAACGTACAAAGAAGAGTCCCTATCTCTTAATCCCGAATTACTTATCGAGCACCGATCAGAACATAAGATACGGTAAGCATGATATTGTCACTCTCCTTTCAATTGTAATTTCAAATTCAAGATACAAAATAACATACTTTTGCAGTCTTTCCAACACTTTTTGTAGACCCTTATCCCAAACTTGATGGCACAAGACTTGACTTTTCTTCTATATGATTTCCTGGCATTCCTTAATCGTTCCTCTAAGTTTAAAACTCCTCGAATGTTGCGCATGTTACCTTGAATTATATAATGAAATAACAATTATATTTCTAAAGCACATGTAGTAGGACTAGGCTAAGGGAGAAATCTCTTAAAATCCGTAAGATGTTTGAAACAGTCAGTTTTCAGCTATGTTTTAAATCATTTATGTGAAGAAGAATTAAAATTATTCAGTTACTTAGAAGCTTATAATATATTTTTGAAATGATTAAAACAAACATACAAGTGATTTTTCAGAGTTATGCCCCTTAACCTAGTTATACCCCCTTAAACAGGAACTGTATCCTTTCATTGTATATTGTATACTGTCAAAACCAGTAGCGGGGACACAACAGTCTAAGGCTTGATGAGTACCCTGTGTTTGTCTGTTTGTTGTAATCGTCCAATAGCTTAAGATACTAGTGCTTTTGTCGGGAAACGGATGACAGTGATTGTAAGAGCACTTTGCAAGTTAATGTTTGTTGACAACCCAGCATCCATGACCAGGAAAGACATGGATGTAGCGTTGTTCGACAATTAGCAAAAAATTCCCCCCAAACCGGTGCTAGGGGCCGTCTTGAACTTACTATTAGGTATGAGCAAAGCTCATTGTTGAATTCCTCATTGTGACTTCAAGATACAGAACGACAATAAAAGCATTGTTCCTTTGTTTGTTTTTACCATGTATTTGTAGAGACTTTGTCTCATGTACATTTACTCCATATCCTTTCATTAACCTTGTAAGTATCTCACTATGATAATGGATCACAGTGAAATTTACAACAGATAAATTGAAATAAGAAATAGAGAACTCTTATATTCCCAATGAATTTACATAGTTTCTTGATATCTGTTCTATGTAGGTTTCTCACTCAGCACTAAGCTATAAGCACACAGCTCCATGACGTTCTCTGACAAACTTTTACTTTCAACTATAACTAACTTATTCATACTGCCCAATCTTTAATGAACAACATTTATTGTCCTACATTCATGCATGCAAAAGTAATTAAATACTGCATGGGAAACCCTAGTCAAACGTAACAAAGGAAACCAGAATAGTTTGTAATGTATATCAGTAAATCTTTGAAAGAAACTAGACATAGTGTTACTTTTGATAAAAATGAAATGGTACCAGAAATAAGTTTGTAACAAAATACCGATTTACTGTGAATTTAGATTCTGCATATGCGCATTTCGATAAGTTATGCTCATCAGTGCAGATCAAATCAAATCATTTGGAAATCAATAAACAAATATCTGTAAAGGCTGATAGAGAACAATTTACCAATAGGAAAGTCAAAATCAGGTTAGGACAGAGCTATGCAAGAGGGAGATATTCCTTAGGTTTGAACAAAATTTTCTTAAATTTAAATATTAATATTTTCAAATAAATCCAGTTTTCGGGCCACCACCGAAGTACTGGCAACTAGGTTGGTGAGTATCCTCGGGGACTAACAGTCCATCAGCAGTTGCATCGGCCTAGTGGTAGCAAATGACAAAATACCCAAGTTACTGTGAATTTATGTTCTACATATCCGTATTTCGACAACTTATGTGCCATCAGTGCAGATAAAATAAAAATATGCGGAAATAAAAAATGTCTTAAAATTGTCATAGCTGATTTGTAACTTCTTTTGTTTTTTTTCCTGCACTGCTTTATTCATGAAAAAAATTAATTTTTCTTTTATTTCTATCCCTCTAGTGTGATTACTGATGATTTAACTGCTGATTAATAAAGTGCGTATTTTTCAATTATGATTATTTGAATACAAAAATTTGTGAAACTTTACTAAATTTATCCTTTTTTAGTAAATATATATTGCTTACACGTCTAAATGTTAATGATACTCGATTCTAGGTTTCCTCCACTAGAAGCCTCATTTTGGAAGACAAGCAAAATGAGTTGATGAGGGTAAAATAAATTATATCATTAAACCAGTTGTAAAAAGCGATATTTTTCAGGACTGGAAGATAGTTCGTTTTAAATTAGTCATTACAATAGTAGTTATTATAGATATGCATGTAAATTGGGGTAATAACAAAATCACCGTACAGAGTTGCCAAGAGCCAAAGTCCATTAGACAAAAAAGAATGATCATTTAATTATAAGAAGTATCATAATTTTACTTTTTTAGATTATCACTTTAAATTTGTACATATGAAAAATCGATCATTTTATATGTAGAAATATTAATAAACTTGTAGAAATATCATTTTACTTGCAAAAATCATTTTATTTGCAGAAATATCAGTATAATTGTTAAAAAACATGTATCATTATTCGTGCAAAAATAGCACAATACTTTTGGAAATATCATCATTCATGCAGAAATATCACTATACTTTTGGAAATATCATTATGCATGCAAATATCATTATAGCTGTAGAAATATCATTAACCATACATAAATTTCCTTTTACTTGTTGAAATATCATTAACCATACATAAATTTCCTTATGCTTGTTGAAATATCATTAACCATACATAAATTTCCTTTTACTTGTTGAAATATCATTAACCATACATAAATTTCCTTATGCTTGTTGAAATATCATTGACCATACATAAATTTCCTTTTACTTGTTGAAATATCATTAACCATACATAAATTTCCTTATACTTGTTGAAATATCATTAACCATACATAAATTTCCTTATGCTTGTTGAAATATCATTAAACAAATATAAATTTTCTAATACTTTAGGAAATATCATTAATAGCATAATACCGAAGTCAGTAGTATATAGATGTCATTATCCTTGAAGATAAAAGCATTATTTATTTGTAGAAATATCATTGTACTTAAAAGTATCATTACACTTGGCAAGAATGCTCTAATAGTAACTTCAATTTACATTTAGGGTTAGAGAGTATACAAGGAATTATATATACAAAAATGAAGAGAAAATAATAAATAAAAAAAGAACGTTGATAAAGTTGGCAACAAACATCAACATTTTTGACATATAAAAAAGTGTGGCTTGAAGTACATGTACCCAATTTTGTATTTCTCCATTTGGTACTCATTTTCCCCATATTGCAATAGTGTCCATTCTTTAAAAGAGACAGAAATTGACACGGGCTTTCAAATGATGAAAAAAGAAAAATATTTATTCTTTAATCGGTACAACTTTAACCATATCTTTTCAAAACACCACCCAAATCCCATTTCAAGAAATCATATACGTGCATACTTACCCAATCTATTTCTATATTTGCAGAACTTACCAGTTTCACCCAGTGACCTCTCTCCTATGTCATCAGAATCTTCAAAGTCATCATCGTCTATATTATCCTCACTATCATCCATATTTGACATTTCGTCGAGAGTTGACCTTTCTTGTTCTTGTAAATCAAATGGGTCTTCATCGTTCAATGTCAAGTCAGTATTTCTAATATCTACATTGGCAGCTTGACACCAACCAATGGTGAAGATTGCAAGTAAGGCCAAAACAGACTCCATTTCTGAAGAGAAATGTTCAAATTCAATTCATTAAAAATAACAAAATACGCGAAATTAATGACGATAGACATGTACAAAAAGAAAACTATGAAAAAGAAAGGAAATGGGGTTAAAGTCAAGGAGACAACATCCCATATCCAGGTTAAAACGACCAAAAACAAAGAATCTAGGGGTCACCGTAC
>MJUU01047394.1:14417-27613 GCA_002080025.1 Modiolus philippinarum | reverse complement strand
GTCTTCAACACAGTGAGGAACCTCACACCATATAGCAAGCCCTAAATGGCCCCAAAAAGTAAAAAAGTGAATAAATCAATGGAAACAAACCACATCCAATAACCCGAATATCAAGAAACTAAAATTTTATAAGAAGACAAGGACAAGCCAATGACCAACATATTCCTGACTTGGGACAGGCGCAAAAATTGCGGTGGGGTTAAACTCGTTTTCTTGGATCCAAACCCCCCTCTGTGTGGTGAAAGGCTAAAAAATAAATACACAAAAGACTCACAGTAAAAATCAAACTAGAAAAAAGTCCAACTTATCAAGACGAGTACCCTTACAATGATGTACATAAAACATGAAGACAAAACACTCAGGTACTGACTGGACAAATGCTCGCAAATACTGACAGCTAGCTAAGGACATAATTTCCGTTGACTATGATATCAAGCCTTCTTACATATGAAACTTAAATTGAAATACTTCTAAATAGATTCGGTATAACAACGTCATCAATTATGAAAAAAGAACATGATATTGTGCAATGCCAAATACTGCCAATATGAAAAATTGTTTAAATTTACTTATGGTGTAAAGCATTTAGAAGATCATCAATATTTTTGCCAACAAAAACCAGAAGTAAAAATTTAACAACAATGCTGTATTTATATCCTTTATGAATAAGTTTGTTCAACGGATTAATAAGTTTGGAAGGACAATTTTTGAATTTATGTGCTTTGTAAATGATATTGTCATAGAAGTTTGGATGTGTATACGAAAAATAAACAAATTTCACATTAATGTCTCTCCAAAAACCAAATGAATACTGATTAACCCCCCTCCACAGAGCAAAAGCCTGTTTAAAAACAGGAATTATTATACGACAATTTTATAAAGTTCCACTGTTTATTTTCTAAAAAAAGGATGAAGCACAATATGGATCTTACGGCTTAACCGATACGATTCCCTTTTTATATTAAAATTGCCCGTATGGAGGGTAGTCCCCATAATGACCGAATGCGTGAAATTGACAGGAATGCAGTCTGGTACGTATCAGTTTTCTTCATCTTTATGTCATAATAACAAAAGAGGCCCTATCTTAAAAGTCACGTATTCATCGATATGTGAACAGGGAGCCAACCAAGGGTTTTTGAAAGGAGGACGTAGCCCTTTCTTGTTCTTGTAAATTAAATGGGCCTCTATTACTCAATGATTATTCTGTTTTGTAGCGCTTCATGAATTATGTTTTCTTCAATTTTATACCTATTTAACAGTCGTCGTGTAGAGATTTTTTTAATTTTCAACAGTGAACTGCCCGGTGGCCATCTTGGACACGATGCAGACTTGTCGGCAAATTGTTCAAAGGAGACTTATTGGGGACCATTTCGACCTAGTATGGTTCTAATTGGCCAAGTACTTTTAGGGAAGAAAGATATTTGAATATGATTTCCTAAAGGGTCCAAAATAAAACATCCCCAGCAATCTTGGATGAGGTGTCAAATAGGCGGACACATTTTATAGACAACATAAGGACAACTCGGACCAAGTTTGGTTCTAACTGGCTTTTTGCTTAGTAAATGCACAACTATGTTCCCTGATTACGACCATTATGAATGTAATGCAGACTTACCGGCAACATTTTTCTTTAAGGATCAGCTAAGTATGGTTCCAATTAGTGGGGTACTTCATACATAGGAGAAATAACTAAATACCGAGCTTACTGTAAATTTGCTGACCGAAAGCCGATTTCATTTGGAAACTTGAAATACAATTTAAATTTAGCTCATATTTTTTATTTGTTCTCCATCAGTTTTTTAATATCTTTGATGGTCTCCCAAATGTTTAGATTTTATCTGCATTGAAGAGACTTAAGTTGTCGAAATGGCCATATGCAGAGAAAAAATTTACAGAAACTTCGGTATTTTATTATTTTGTTATGTCAAAGGGGCCTCAATTTAACTTGACGACATGCATTTTTGACAGCTGGCAAATTGATAAATAAAAGTAAGCAATAAATTCCACGGAGCATTGAGATAATTTAAATTCGTTGAATATGCAATTCTTTTAATATCCGCCGCACTACTAATAGACTCAGATTATAATACAGCCATTTTCGCTCAATCAAATAGTCTTAATTTACTGAAACTAGAATATATCTGCTTAATATTTTAAACGAGAAACACCATCATTAGGAGATTCAATAAAACCAAGCAATGGAAAAACGCTTTCATTTTAGTTCTTCATCATGAAATTGCCATGAGGCTTACAATAATGATCTTTGCTCATACCTCATGATAAGTTCAAAATGTTACCTGGCACTTTAAACTACTAGTATTTGCATACTTAAAAAAAGTAAACTTGCTTCCATACAAATAAATTATTTGCATACTTAGATTATTAAAATTGTTTCCTTATAAATTTACATTGAATTCTTGAAAATATTTGACTCACAGTAAACTAAAACTTTTCTAGTTTACGCGAACTAACTGAGATCTTAGGAACCTTAAATATCCTTGAAACATGTTTCAGTTTTCTTTATTTAAGAGCATGTAACAGAGTCGAGTAAATAAATATATATGACTAAGTTCAAATTCGTAGAAAGCGGGTGTCCTTTTTCATCGTATTATCGGAATCTTGAAAAGTTTCAGTGCCTTTTGTTAAAAGCAGTCACAATTGAGATATTCAGTAAATGGCACAAATATATACCCTGCTTTTAGTAGGGTGCCCAATGTCCAAAAAGACGCTTAGTTTTCGAGTTTGGGTTAACGGAATCACACACGGCTAATTTTTGTTTTAAATGATAGAACAACTATTAAATTTCAAATTTTTAGCTGTCGTAGAAAGTTCCTGTGGTCACGATTTGTCCAATTTCGCCTTTTTTAAGGGTACCCTAAAACAGTGCTTTGGATATGGTATCTTTAAAGCTATAGAAAAAAGTAGTGCTCTCTTACATGCTAATAAAAAGCTATTTACAGTAAAGTCCACACCTGAAATGTTTATTTGAATCATAGAATGCCAATTGTTTTTGACTGGTTTTTGTAATTCATCGGTATTAATATCGGGGTAAATTTTGAGTCTAAATTAACGATATTTTCATTAAATGCGAAATAACTATGCTTTATTTCTGAAATATTCCAATTTTAGCGAAAGTACATATACGAATTGTACCTATATTCCAAAAATCATGGACGTAATGTCTACCGTTAAAGCGAAATCAACAAATAAAAAGCCAAAATTTGCGCAAAACTTTCAAATTTTAGTCGATATGAACACCATGTCAATTGGTCATGTTCTTTTGAGTGTACAACGAAAGATAACTCTAATCATTTTTTGTCATAATTACTTGACAAGCACAAGCGGGATACATTGCTTATGTTTTGATTTTCCAAGCACATGTATTTGTTTTCACGTTTAAAATCACTTTTCCATGTCATTTCAGATAATATTATAAGGTTTTGTTTCAGTGGAAACAATCTTACTAAGATTTATGTCAGTGTGTGTTTTTTGGGGGAAAATTGACTTATTTATACCAATAACAAAAGTACGATTTATTTGGCCTAAACGTAGTTTATTTTTTAGCGGTTAGTTTTAAAATTAAATTCAAGCTTTCCTCTAAAGAAAAATCCTATAAAAGTCAGAAATGCGCAGTTCTTTATATCCGAAAGAACCCCTCATATCACGGAGGTGCAAATATTCAAAATGACGGGCCTTTTAAACAAAATGCCACATTAGATACTTGTTGAATAAAAGATAACAGACAAATCATTATAAAAAGTAAAACTAAAGAACTATCCCAATAAAATTTACAACAATATTCGAATTTCGTTGCAGTTTTATTTGTGAAATCAAGCTCACTTTAAAATGCATCAATATTTTCCAAATTTTAGGAGCTGACCTTCGACCCCATCTAAAATAAAATGTGACCAAATTCAATCTCTACGATATCGTCATTTCGATGCGCTTTGGTATCCTCTTTCCAAACATGCATAATAAAGGTGTGTGTTATTCCGTTAACCCAAAATCGGAAAAATCGTCTCTTGGGCACCCTACTATTTTAAGTTATTGTTGAAAAATGACTAAGTTTAACTTACCGTAAAATAAAGAAAAAATAAAATGCAACAAAAATGCAACTTTTTAGAGTTTTGGGGTAATGAGTTCATAGGACAGACATACATGTACAAACAGCTTGAAATATATATATCCTCAACCTTGTTTGCGAGGTGTGTAATAAAGTATCATTTCGCTTAATAATATAAGAACGTTTAAGGGGACGACCATTTGATTTTCAGAAGATAGAGCTTTGGGGATCTTGCCTAGTAAATTTATTTATTTTCATGAAAATCTCGAAGGAATCATTGATTTCACCAAATGCCACATAAAATTATTTACTTGCATTTGCAATAATAATTTATTCTTCAACTCAAAACTCAAAGAAAAATATTCAATTATATATTTTCATGACAAGCAGGACAAGAATTGTCACGAAAATGACACAGATATTGTGTAGCAGAAATACAAACATATTCTTGGAGTAATGATTTTTTTGTCCTGCACTGGAAGTTATTAAACTTCGACTGAGTGAATTATGATTTTGATCTATGAATGAATTGCTCCTTTTTTATTAGTGATGAGTGCGCAAAAAGTACGAGGAAAATTCGAAAATGCCCTTGAATTCGTAGTGTATATAGTAAAGTATCAAATACACACCACAGACAATATTTAGATTGCTTTCAGGGTCTCTTGTCTAAGGAGCTTCTTAGCACGTGTCCGAGTAGTAGATAGGGAAAATGAAAGGATATGGAGTGAATGTACATGCGACAAAAACACACACGATACATAGAAAACCCCAGTTTATCAAGGACAGGGCTTTTATTCCTGTCTACATCTTGATGTCGCCTGAAGGTCTTCTACTAGAGGTGAACAATATTCACCCCCTCAAGCGAGATCAAGAAGGCCCTAGCGTGCACTTCAGCGGTATTTTTGACAAACATTATATCAAGGTCGCTCCCTTGCTCTCCACCCGCCATGGAGTGCCAACTTGGGCGATGCTCAGGGTTATCCAGCTGAAAGCACCAGGGTTACAAGAAGATTATAAAAATGTTGAGCAACATCGATCGCAGCTAAAATATGTCATCGAAGCAACACATGTCGGGAGCGGTCAATGAGAAAAAAAGTAAAGTCGGGCAACGTATGCCTTTAAATATTTGTCATTAAGTAGCCCGACGAAAGGCAAAAATAAGGACAAAAACAACATCGATAGACAACACGGGGCACATTGAAATAGACGTAGGCAAACCTTGCAGTGTAACTTTGGTTGAGAGGGCAAAAATAGTCATTATAACAATGAAAATATTGAACAGCCAAATTAAAAAAATAAATGAAGTAGTAAACGTATGAGAAATTCTCACACGGACAAACACGCCATAACTGTAATATTATAAGGGCATACATTTATGGTATACGTTGTCAGTGCGGGGTAGTCGGGTTATAATATGGAGAGGCTGTGTGACTATGAGGAGGAACATTACAATTTATACAATTTGAAGAGTTCGAAAAAAGCAGTATCTGCAGGCAATTCAGAAGGCTGTATCTCGTCCTTACATAATTTTGATCTTTTCTAGTAGCAATCAAATCTCGCTGTCCGGTTGTTCTGTCATCTTTCTTACTTTCTGTTTTTAACGGTTTTGAATTCGTCATAATAAAGCCGGTGTTCTATAGCCATTTTCCCCCTATGCCAGTTTTTCCGGGGGAAAGATTAGCATATGCTAATATTTCCCCCCGGAAAAATAGGCACGTTCTCAAATTTCCCCCTTACTGAACACGGGGGAAAAATGAGATCATTTCCAATTTTCCCCTTTCGATTTTAAAGATGCTCATTTTTCCACCTAATATTAAAACGTCAGCGTCATCATTGATAACATGAGAATCACTTTCTTAATGTTTTGTGGAATCAGTCAGATCCCCCATAAGATAGAAATTGACTAAAACAAAAAGCAAAAGTATAATTATACTTAATTATACATCATAAAGAATTTAAGTTTCAACTTGAAGTATACAGACCTAAAGACAATCATATCAATTAACCCTGCAAGATTAAGATCTGAGTTGATTCTCCACTCGGTTCTACATCAATAGGTTATAAAGTTATGGCACGACTGGTAAAAGTAAGTTGAAAATATGATTAGAAATTTAATCTGATTCTAAAAGCCATCTAAAGGAAATTACATTACTGTTTTATCAAAAATGGCAGAGCGGTATAAGCTTTATTTATGTAAGATCTCCGGCGACACACGGACAACGGATGTTTTATATTGTTACAGCCTGTTAGATTAGGTGATATATAAAAATGAACGAGGTGTTTTTTGTTTTATGAGCATATGGATTTCCTTTGTTTGGGTTCTAGTGCTGCTGATGAGGAATTAATTTTCCAAAATGGCCATACAGCTCAACATTAATTGCAGTTGGAATTAACATATTTGTTGTGGTCTCATGTTCATTTACTCCATACCCTTTCGTAAAATAAATAAGTATAACCTGTTGTGGGGGCAAAATCAGCATGGGGGAAAGATGACAATACGTATACGTATTGTCAGTTTTCCGCGGGGGGAAAATTGAGATTATTCTCATTTTTCCCCGGGGAAAATCTAGCATGAGGGAAAAATGACAATATAACACCGGACGTTGCTCGTTCAATCAATCAAAAATACTAAAAAATAATTACAAATTACGCCGTTCACGTAGAGTAAAATACACATAATACCAATCAAAAGATAATATTCATTTTTCTTATGTGGCGTATTTTATTCTTGATGCCGAATAAAAAGTTACTTTTACATACAGACATACAGAGATATAGTATACTTTCCAGTATAAAGCCAAAGAAAAATATTCAATTTAACAACCATCTTCAAATGATACAGCATTTCCCAATGAATCATAATTGATTAATGGTAATCAATGAATGGATATGGGGTAAATGCACATCAGACAAAGTCTCTACAAATACATGGTAGAACCAAACAAAGGAACAAAAATTTTATTGTTGTACCTCACCTATCTGAGTCTGATCGATTCACTTACTAATTAGTCATTTTTTTAAGTTTTGGTTTGTAAGGACAACGATTTGATTATTTACTCAAAAAGGGTGGATCAATAATTTCATTTTTTACCAAAAAAAGTATAGAAAAAAAAAATGAAAATATGAAATGGCCCACTTACCACGGCTTGGTACGAACTGATTGTTCAAAATGTTACCATGAAATCTGAGATTCTATCTGGTGTTTTGTGGTCTTCAATTTCAAATAAATTACATTTTGTTGACTTTAGGGAAGTATTGATTATTCTGATTGTACGAAATTTTTGGTCTGGGAAAAATTGCCCCTTTTTTTGGTGTCAGCTGTTTTTTTTTTTTTTTTNTTTCATGGGAGTTCACACTATGAGTGCCTTAGTTCTTAATGTTATCTTTTTATTTCCGTGCATTGTAGCTGTCTCACGTCCTTGTTTTGTCTTTGTTTTTATCTGTTACCGTCTCTGCCATGTCTTTGGACTTCGAGTTTTGTAGTCATCGCTTCCCTTGTTCCTTCGGTATTCTACTGCCGTTGTTTCTGATTGTACGGAATTTTTGGTCTGGGAAAAATTGCCCCCTTTTTAGGTGTCAGCTGTTTTTTTTGTTTTTGTTTTTTGTTTTGGTGCGTAGAACTTTTAGGCAAGCCTTTTTAACAAATAAGCAGAGATCAGATATTAGAAAATTTTTCGAAATCCGAGAAACCCTTTAGGGATGACCATTAGATATTTTGGGGGGGGGCGTTCATGTGAATAAATAATTTTATCGGATTGTCAGTGAAATATAGTTTCTACAACGAGAACTAAGTTGATTAAGAAATTTCTCACATCAAGTTAAATAAATTTTACAAATATTTGGAAACGAGGCTTGCCGAGTTTTTAGACATTTGATAAGATATTTAACAAGATGTGGGAAATTTCATTATTAACGTGTTTAAGTTGTGAAAAATGTTTCTTTAAAGACATAATGTAAAACACCGAGGATTATGTTCCATATTGATTTGGCGGGAAATTTCACGCGAGTTTTTTCTCTCTTTACATATGAGATATATTTTTACCCCCCCCGGGCAGGCGCTGGTTAAATTTGCTAGATGGTTAAATTTGCTACATATAAAAAAAATTTTTCTTACCCCACTTTACATGGATATAAATGAATTACTTTTGATTTGAAGAACAATTTTTTTAATTGTTGCAAAGGCAAATAAGGGGATGACAATTTTAATTTTCAAAGGGGGGATTTTTCCTGCAAAAATTGTTGACTTTCATAACTATAATTACGAACAAGTTATTTATTTTCACCAAATGCAACTTCAACCTCAAAAATTTATTTATTTGCGAGTGCAACAAAAATGAATTCCACAAATCAAAATCAAATTATTGATTTTCATGAAAAGTGGGATCATTTATTTTCACAAGCACCAAGAATACACTGTTCATTTACAAAATCTCCCCCTGAAAATCAAGTGATTTCGGGATTCTCGTTAAAAACAACATTTTTTCAAGGCAAAATCGTCATAACCCCCCTTTGCAAATCAATGGTCGTCCCTGTATTCAAACTGTCTTATGCAAACGAATGTTTGGTAATTTTGATTTTTCTTTTACTTTTGTTTTCATGCAAAAAATTGTTAGGGAAATTTGTATTTTTTTAAAAGTAGCACTGAATTGATATATCACGTTAAGGTGCATGTAGGACTCTCCAATTGTGATTAGGGGCAAAGCATGGAAAAGTTAAGGACTATTATTGTCCTGGATGAACAAGAAAGTAACAAAACATATTGCATAAATTTCTTAACGTCCTCTTGTACGGAATATCACGTTATATTACAACGTTTTGCCTCCAGGTCACACAAGAAATACCCATAAAAAAAAAAAAAAAAAAAAAAAAAAAAAGTGGGGCAGTGAAAAGAGGTTATCAGTTTACTAATAAATATTCATTTATGATTCCAAATTCGTGTGTAGAAACATAAATGTAGCGTTGTTGGGCAATACATTTAGGAATTAAATCCCCTCAAACCGGTACTTAGAGCTGCTAAGACCTTACTATAAGGTATCAGCAAAACTCATTGTTGTTGATGAAAAGGTTTCATGCGTATTTACGCAATTTGACACTACATTATGATGAATTGTCGTTCAAGTAAAGACGGTAGAAACTATCATTTGACATAAAAAAGTAAAAAGAGGAAGAAAGAAATATTAAGTATGGTTAGGAAAAATCTGCATAAATTACCCAAGCCTATTCCGAAGACAGCAGTCGGCAATAGAGCGGAAAAATCTTCTGAATAGGGGAATATATTTGTTTGATATATAAATAAGGGCTGAGATAATTTTACTATAATAAACAATGAAAAGATATGGAGTAAATGCACATGAAACAAAATCTCTACAAATACATTTACATGGTAGAACCAGGCAACACTTTTATTGTTGTTCGACATCTTGAAGTCACAACTAGGCCTTCAACAATGAGCATTGCTCAATACACATAATCAGTCAAAGACGACCGTACGCACTGGTTGGAGCGGAATTCTTTGGTTAATGTCGCGCAACGCTACTTTCATATCTTTTTGTTCATGGAAGGGGATCGTCAACAAACATCAAATAAACTGGCAAAGCGCTATTAAAATCACTTTCATCAGTTGCTCGACAAAAGCACAAGTGCGCTAAGCTAATGGGCGGATGAAACATAAAGAAAACTTATTATTATATAGAGGACGGTGAAAGATTGAAAATTCTCAGTGAAATAAAAGTGATAATTAACTGTGAAATTATTTTCCATAATTTCACTCTAGGAAGTGACGTCACAATAGACGTCGTCAACGTTGCTGCTGAGTAAACGTCTCAGCGGATTAACATGGAAAATGTAGTTCACGAAAAAAAAATCTTAAATTGAACCATTAAATATACAAGATGTGGTGTATATAATAAAAACAATAACTAACCCTAGATTCTGATTATCGAAAATATTCAACTCATAATCGAAAAACACTGTAATTCACTCATGCGCTGCGCGCATTCGTTATAGTATAAATATTGTTAAATACAAATGTATATGAAAAAGTGAGATGTGGGCTCTATAAACAGGCGGTCAAAGTAGGATTTGAAAATGACAAAACATGTATAATACCAAAATTTTAAAGTATGAAAGTATATCCTGATGAGAAATTCTTTCAGTAACAAATACACCATAACTGTAATATACATGTAGATGCAGGGTCATCAACAAGCATAAAATCTTTTAGTGTTCTTATAAGCGCTGTCTTCCGTTGACCGACACAGACTAACAGAGAACAATACTACATTAAACACCAACAGACCACTTGTCAACATCAGGTCAATTGGGAGAAAACTTAACAGAAAAAAAAGAGTGAGATGTGGATTCTATGAATAGGTGGTCAGAAAAACATCTGGAAATTTAAAAAAAAAAAAGTATCAAAATTGGATTTTATACAGTCCATTTATCATGTCTGAAGAACAGTAATTTCTCAAATTCTTATGCTGTTCTCGTGTCGTCTCAAGGGTTACACATAAAACTTCTCGCTAAAGCTTTAAAAGTTTAACCCTTTCGACAGTAGAACTATGATAATCAACGACTTGATGTCCGTCGTCTGTCATCCGTCGTCCGCCGTCTGTCATCCGTCGTCCCCCGTCCGTCCGTCAACAATTTCAAAGATCTTCTCTTCTGAAACAACTGGCCCAAATGAAACCAAACTTTACCTGAATCATCCCCAGGGTAAGGCTTCTCAACCTGATGTGGGATTTTTCCGCCGGCCAACCAACATGGCGGCTGTTGCTAAAAATAGAACATAAGTGTAAATTGCTCTATTTGGCCAATAACTCGAAAACCGTTACAGATATCAAAAATCTGACGGAGGGTAAAAATGGTCAACATGATGAGATCTACCTACCGTGCAATTTTGAAGAAAATCTGAAAACCCATCTCGGAGTAAAAGCCCTTTTTCCGTAAAATTTTTAAAATTTGTGTATTTTTTATTTTTCATTTCAAAAAGTGTAAAAGATAGAGATCAAGTGTAAAATGCGAAAATGTTCAGCATATCAGGATCTACCCACCCTGAAATTTTGAGGAAAATCCAAAAACCTTTGTAGGAGTAATTGCTCTTTTTGCACAGAATTTACAAAAATTTCGTCTTTTTTTCCAAAACTATAGAAAATTAAGGTTAAGTGTATATTGATAAAATGTTTGCCATGCTGTGGCGTCTTCAAAACTGATGTTGAAAATTGTTCGTTGACCACCATTTTCAAAATGGCCGCCAAAAAGGCGGGAAAATTCAACATTGTCCGATTTCAATGAAATTTGGTTTCCAATTAGATATTGGTCTTGCGACTTTAAAAGCAGTGTTGAAAATTATTTGTTGACTGCCATTTTTAAAAATGGCCGCCAAAAAGGCGGGAAAATTCAACATTGTCCGATTTCAATAAAATTTGGGAAAGTGGAAATAATTTTTGGGATAGATTTGAATATTTAATAGAACAAGCGTTGAACTACACCGAAAACATAATCGTAACTGGTAATGTAAACGTCGATCCCTTAAATAATTCTAATAACCGTTTAAGAGAGATATATATATAATGCGACTCTCAAATTTCTCAAATGTCATAAGCGAGCCAACTAGATTGGATGCTTTATTAGATCCGGTTCTTACATCAAATGTGAATATAATAATAGATGCTGAAGTAATAAAAGTAGACAGATCTATCAGTGATCATGATGCTACTCTGGCACATTTAAAACTACCATATATAATAAATAAAAAAAGAACTAGAAATGTATGATTGTACAAAAACGCCGATTATGAATCACTTAATAATGACATTTCAAATTTTGACTGGGAGACATTTTTTGAAAACCAACCAGATGTCGAGTCGATGGCGATTATCTTTACTACTAAATATCTTGATATGGTAAGGAAATATATACCTTTCAAGACAGTCTTAGTTCGACAAAATGACAAACCATGGTGTAACTCAGAAATAAGAAAAGACATCAGAATAAGAAACAGATTACATTCTAAAACTAGAATTAACAAATCCATCCATTCTATTCACAGGTATAAAATGCTACGCAATAAAGGTAATAATATGATCAAATATGCTCGTGAACAATTTTATCCGAGTGCCAATGAAATGATAGATTATACAGCTAAAACTGACCCAAATGGGTATTGGTCTCTAATTAAAAAATTGATCAAATGTAATAACTTTGATTATAATATTCCGCCTCTTTATGATAGCAGTACGCACGATTTTGTGTATGAAGATAAAGATAAAGCCAATTTATTAAACAATTTTTTTTGTTCTGTCTCAACAATTGATGAAATAAATGTTAACCTTCCAAATGTGGAATTGCGAACAAATTCTACGTTAACGAATATACAGTAGGGTGCAGACATAACCTCTCGTCCAAGTTAACTTGGGGAGCAGTCATGAGAACAGTCCTAAGTTAACTTGAAGTTAACTTGGAGCAGTCATAGAATCCTGACTGCTCTGACCAGTCATAGAGCCCTGACTGCTCTGACCATGCAGTCATAGAGCCCTGACCGCTCTAACCTGTCATAGAATCCTGACTGCTCTGACCTGTCATAGAGCCCTGACTGCTCTTACCAGTCATAGAGCCCTGACCGCTCTAACCTGTCATAGAATCCTGACTGCTCTGATTAGTCGTATAGCTCTTAAACAATACAAGAACTGTGAATACTCAAAATTTAATACAGCAATGGATACGTCCCACATTCCCTACCACGCGCACACGATTCACACAACGAACGCACAAATTTTTCCCACGTTGAGTGCAATTTTCTTCAATTTTGCCGTAACCATATCAGAAAACAGTCACTTCTATGTACTCGAAAATTGTAATACTGTAAATTTACGTCATTTTGTAAAATACAAAATGTAAACAATTAAATAAATAAACAAAACTGAATAAAAATCAGTCCTGTAGGTAATAAAATATCCTGCAAACAGCCACAAACATCAAATATCAGATGAGGTGCATATTTCATTTTCACGTTAAAATAAAACTTGTTGTAATTTAACCTTGAATATATAAGAAAAAGCAGATTTTCTTCATTCGATATTATATCAATGTCCTCAATACTTCAACTTTCTGTTATTTAACCTAAAATATATAA
>MJUU01047394.1:0-14199 GCA_002080025.1 Modiolus philippinarum | reverse complement strand
GAATGAAATTTACACCATTATGCAAAATAAATTATTAATGTAAATAACAAGTCAACACAGTAAGAATGGCAGCATTAATACAACACAGTTCAGTTTATTGGAAACACCAGTATTCACAAGTTTTATTTGATTTTTTTCACCAACTGCACAAACGGGTATTCCTTTAAATACACAAGTTTCGTGTTTTTCCTCTCCGACGGACTAAGTTCTTTACGCCTTTTAAGTAGTGTTGCACGTAACTGGCTTACAGATGGAGGAACATCTGGAACGACACCAAAACCCGACCCAGGTTGTAGTTGCATTCCTTTCTTAATAACATCATCCCTGTCGAGCAGGCTACTAAACCGAACAATAATATTTCGTGTACTAGTATCTTTACCACCAGGAAGCCTGTGTACAGCAGTGAACAACATATTTTTGGCTGTATCGCTATCAAGACCCAGCGTCTTGACCATAAAATCGCGAACCTTTACTTCTGTAATGCGTGGGAGCTCATCGAGTTGACCTTTTATACCTCTGAAAACTAAATTCCATTTTCGCCCCCAAATTTCCAATTTAAGCCGTTCGTGAGCCTCTGCTTCAATTTTATCTGCAATACTTTGGTCAATTTGGTTATATTTTTCATTCAATTCTGTTAATGACGAAGAAGCATGCTCTGCAAAATGTTCGAGATTTTTAACACGACCATCAACATCTGCAACTTTAGCTTTGATATTTTGGACTTCGCATGAAAAATTCATATGTAATTGGGCAAAACATTCAGATATATCGCGCCCTTCATACTGTTTTTTTATTTCTTCTAATGTTGGCTTCTCGCACTCCATGTCGGCCATATTTACGTTCTTTGTTTACCTCGACAAAAATGTGTTAAAAATGTCAGAAAGAAAGGCACAAATCACCACAGAATAATAAATACGTGTACTTTCTGTGAACTGTTTACTGTATTGAGTCTCTTATTTGTGATATCTGGCCCGCTTAATACTTAGCAAATAAGTTCTGAGGCAGTCAACAAACCACACAGCCTACTCCATTTATGACCAAACCGGAAACCAATGGGGTCCTTGTTAATAATTACAAAAAATACCTAAAAGTCTACTCATATGACCTATAAGTAAATACAAATAAACCTAAATGAACAAGTATTAAACAAAAATGGCAGAATAATACCACTAAGACACCTTAAACTTCAACACATACGAACACTTTCAGCTCTTATAGAGCTTTGATTTCTGAACCATAGCAGGTATTGATCTAATAATTGGCATGTGAGTCGTCCTAAGTGAGTTACACATCAAGTTAAAGTTTGGTTGCGGTCCACTGATTTTTGAAGGAGTTATGGGTTTGACTTAGAAATTTTAATAAAATATCAGTTTTCTGCACTTTTCAGCTCACCTGGCTGTAGCCAGGATGAGCTTTTGCCATCACTTTTCGTCCGTCCAGCATTAACTTTTCATTCAAAGATCTTCTTCTTCGAAACTACTGGGCCAACTGAAACCAAACTTGGCCACAATAGTCCTTAGATGGTCCCCTTCAAAATAAATGTTTTTCAGATCCGCATGATATCCAAGATGGCCGCCAGCCGGGATTATAGTTTTAACATTGGACCCTATGGGAAAATACTTTCAAAGATCTTCTCCTATGAAACTACTTGGCCAATTAAAACCAAACTTGTCCACAATAGTCCTTTGATGGTCCCCTGCAAAAATGTTGTTTTTCAGATCTGCACGATATCCAAGATGGCCACCCGTGGGGATCATAGTTTTAACATTGGACCCTATGGGAAAATACTTTCAAAGATCTCCTCTGAAACTACTTGACCAATCAAAACCAAACTTGGCCATGATAGTCCTTAGATGGTCCCCTTCAAAAAAGTTGTTTTTCAGATCTGCACTATATCCAAGATAGCCGCCAGCGGGGATCATAGTTTTAACATTGGACCCTATGGGAAAATAATTTCAAAGATCTTTTTATCTGAAATTACTTGGCTAATTAAAACTAAACTTGGCCACAATAGTCCTTAGATGGTCCCCTGCTAAAAAATTGTTTTTCAGATCTGCGCTATATCCAAGATGGCCACCAGTGGGGATCATAGTTTTAACATTAGATCCTATGGGGAAATACTTTCAAAGATCTTCTCCTCTGAAACTACATGGCCAATTAAAACCAAACTTGGCCACAATAGTCTTTAGATGGTCCCCTTCAAAAAAGTTGTATTTCAGATCTGCACTATATCCAAGATAGCCGTCAGCGGGGATCATAGTTTTAACATTGGACCCTATGGGAAAATAATTTCAAAGATCCTTTTATCTGAAATTACTTGGCCAATTAAAACCAAACTTGGCCACAAAAGTCCTTAGATGGTCCCCTGCAAAAAGGTTGTTTTTCAGATCCGCGCTATATCCAAGATGGCTGCAAGCGGGGATCATAGTTTTAACACTGGACCCTATGGGAAAATACTTTCAAAGATCTTCTCCTCTGAAACTACTTGGCCAATGAAAACCAAACTCGGCCATAATAGTCCTTAGATGGTCCCCTTTAAAAAAGATGTTTTTCAGATCGGCACTATATCCAAGATGGCTGCCAGCGGGGATCATAGTTTTAACATTGAACCCTATGGGAAAATAATTTCAAAGATCTTCTTCTCTGAAACTTCTTTGCCACAATAGTCCTTAGGTGGTCCCCTTTAGAAGAGTTGTTTTTCAGATCCGCGCTATATCCAAGATGGCCACAAGCGGGGATCATAGTTTTAACATTGGACCCTATGGGAAAATACTATCAAAGATCTTTTCCTCTGAAACTACTGGGCCAATTAAAACCAAACTTGGCCACAATAGTCCTTAGATGGTCCCCGTCAGAAAAGTTGTTTTTCAGATCCGCACTATATCCAATATGGCCGCCATCGGGGATCGTAGTTTTAACATTGGACCCTATGGGAAAACACTTTCAAAGATCTTCTCCTCTGAAACTACTGAGCCAATTTAAACCAAACTTGGCCACAATAGTCCTTAGATGGTCCCTGCAAAAAAGTTGTTTTTCAGATCCCCGCTATATCCAAGATGGCCGCCAGTGGGGATCATAGTTTTACCATTGGACCCTATTTGAAAATACATTCAAAGATCTTCTCTGAAACTTTTGAGGCAATAGGAACCAAACTTGGCCACACTAGTCTAGGTTGCCGCCCTGCAAAAGAGTTGTTTTCCAAGTCTTTGCTTTATGCAAGATGACTGCCAGCGGGGAACAGATTTAACATTTGACCCATAGGGAAAAAATCAAAAGATCTTCTCCTGAAATTACTTGGCCAATAATGAAAACATACTTGGTTACAACGGGCCATAGTTGTTCCCGTTTGAAATATTTGCCTGGCTTGTCTGCATCACATTCAAGATGGGCCCTGTGGGGAACATAGTTTAACCTTGAGAACTATCCTTAGCCTATCATAAAGCATTTAAAGATGTTCTCCTCTGAAAATATTTAGTCAGTTGGGGCCAAAATTAGACTCAATGGTCCCCTTCAAGAAAGGTGACAGTAGAACTGCACCCAAATCCAAAATAGCTGCCAGTCTGGAATATAGTTAAACTTTGGATAATATAACATCAATGTCTGTTAACAAATTTGAAAATAATGCCCTTAAAACATTAGGATTATTTTAACTGCATATGTCAGCCGTGGCCCAGGTGAGTGATACAGGCTCTTGAGAGCCTCTTGTTTCTGAACCATTGCTGGTATTGATCTTATATTTGGTATATGAGTCTACCTTAATGAGTTAGAGATCAAAAAGGAGTTAAGTTCTGGTCAACTGATTTTTGACAGAGTTATGGTCCTTTGTCTCAGGAAACCTTTTTTACTATTTTTGCTGGTGTAACAAAGCCTTGCTCTACCTATAGGGGACTTGGTATTGCCTTGCAATTCGATCCACACTTGTTTTTTGGCCAATTTTGGTAGATTTCTTTATAATGACAGCATTTTTCGCTCACCCGGCTATAGCCAGGGTGAGCTTTTGCCATTACTTTTCGTCCGTCGTCCGTCCGTCATCCGGCGTAAACTTTTCATTCAAAGATCTTCTCCTCTGAAACTACTGGGCCAATTGAAACCAAACTTGGCCACAAAAGTCCTTAGATGGTCCCCTGCAAAAAGTTGTTTTTCAGATCCGCGCTTTATCCAAGATGGCCACCAGCGGGGATCATAGTTTTAACATTGGATCCTATGGGAAAACACATTCAAAGATCTTCTCCTCTGAAACTACTTTGCAAATTTAAACCAGACTTGGCCACAATAGTCCTTAGATGGTCCCCTGTAAAATAGTTGTTTTATAGATCTGGGCTATATCCAAGATGGCCGCCATGGGGATCATAGTTTTAACATTGGACCCTGTGTACTTGGCCAATTGAAACCAAACTTGGCCACAATAGTCCTTAGATGGTCCCCTTTAAAAAAGTTGTTTTTCAGATCTGCATTTTATCCAAAATGGCCGCCAGCGGGGATCATAGTTTTAACATTGGACCCTATGGGAAAACACTTTCAAAAGATCTTCTCCTCTGAAACTACTGAGCCAATTGAAACCAAACTTGGCCACAATAGTCCTTAGATGGTCCTCTGCAAAAAAGTTGTTTTTCAGATCCGTGCTATATCCAAGATGGCCACCAGCGGGGATCATAGTTTTAACATTGGACCCTTTGGGAAAACACTTTCAAAGATCTTCTGCTCTGAAAGTACTGAGCCAATTGAAACCAAACTTGGCCACAATATTCCTTAGATAGTTTCCTGCAAAAAAGTTGTTTTTCAGATCTGCGCTATATCCAAGATGGCCTCCAGCGGGGATCATAGTTTTAACATTGGACCCTATGGGAAAACACTTTCAAAGATTTTCTACTCTAAAACTACTTGGCCAATTTAAACCAAACTTGGCCACAATAGTTCTTAGATGGTCCCCTGCAAAAAAAGTTGTTTTTCAGATCCACAGGATATCCAAGATGGCTGCCAGCGGGATCATAGTTTTAACATTGGACCCTATGGGAAAACACATTCAAAGATCTTCTCCTCTGAAACAACTTGGCCACAATAGTCCTTAGATGGTCCCCTGCAAAAAAGTTGTTTTTCAGATCTGCGCTATATCCCAGATGGCCACCAGCAGGGATCATAGTTTTAACATTGGACCCTATGGGAAAACACTTTCAAAGATCTTCTCTGAAACTTTTCAGCCAATTGGAACCAAACTTGGCCACAATAGTCTTTAGGTTGCGGCCCTGCAAAAGAGTTGTTTTTCAGGTCTTTGCTTAATGCAAGATGTCTGCCAGCGGGGAACAGATTTAACATTTGACCCATTGGGAAAACATTAAAAGATCTTCTCCTGAAATTACTTGGCCAATAATGAAAGCATACTTGGTCACAACGGGCCATAGTTGTTCCCATTTGAAAAAATTTGCCTGGCTTGTCTGCATGGCATTCAAGATGGCCCCAGTGGGGAACATAGTTTAACCTTGAGACCTATCGGAAGCCTATCGGAAAGCATTTAAAGATGTTCTCCTCTGAAAATATTTAGTCAATTGGAACCAAAATTAGACTCACTGGTCCCCTTCAAGAAAGGTGACAGTAGAACTGCACCCCATCCAAAATAGCTGCCAGTCTGGAATATAGTTTAACTTAAGATAATATAACATCAATGTCTATTAACAAATTTGAAAATAATGCCCTTAAAACATTGGGATTATTTTAACTGCATANNNGGGTAGGTTGGATTTTCGGGCCGGAACAGTAATATGACGGCTTTCTCTTTGTGACGTCATAATAAAATGACAGATGTGAAACGTCATATTTCGTTTACTTTGCCGCGAATTAACTCCCTTTTCCCAAAAAGAATGTTTAATTCGGAAACTTTGTAAAATATCTCCGTTTAAAGCATGGTGACATATATATTTTTTTATTGTAACTCATAAATTACATCGTTAACTATCTCTTCACAAAAATACATCAAATTCTCATGGATAAAAAGTTAATTTCAATTAAGCTATAAATATTTTCCCCATGCATTCTATATAAATTTAGGTGAAAAATGGCTAAAAATGAACAAACTTTTATCACAATTCTCGAAAAAGTAAGCATGGTGACCCATACTTTTTATTACAGATTTCGGGTAAGAAGGATATGTTCTTCAATTGTGCTGACTTACAACAAAATCTCATGGATATAAGTATTACTGTCTATCTACCTTAAGATAATATAACATCAATGTCTATTAACAAATTTGAAAATAATGCCCTTAAAACATTAGGATTATTTTAACTGCATATGTCAGCCGTGGCCCAGGTGAGCGATACAGGCTCTTGAGAGCCTCTTGTTTCTGAACCATTGCTGGTATTGATCTTATATTTGGTATATGAGTCTACCTTAATGAGTTAGAGATCAAAAAGGAGTTAAGTTCCGGTCAACTGATTTTTGACAGAGTTATGGTCCTTTGTCTCAGGAAACCTTTTTACTATTTTTGCTGGTGTAACAAAGCCTTGCTCTACCGGTAGGGGACTTGGTATTGCCTTGCAATTCCATCCACACATTTTTTTTGGCCAATTTTGGTAGATTTCTTTTATAATGACAGCATTTTTCGCTCATCTGGCTATAGCCAGGGTGAGCTTTTGCCATCACTTTTCGTCCGTCGTCCGTCTGTCCGTCATCCGTCCGTCATCCGGCGTCCATTTTCCGTCCGGCGTAAACTTTTCATTCAAAGATCTTCTCCTCTGAAACTACTGGGCCAATTGAAACCGAACTTGGCCACAATAGTCCTTAGATGGTCTATTGCAAAAAAGTTGTTTTTCAGATCCGTGCGATATCCAAGATGGCCGCCAGCGGGGATCATAGTTTTAACATTGAACCCTATGGGAAAGTACTTTCAAAGATCTTCTCCTCTGAAACTACTGAGCCAATTGAAACCAAACTTGGCCAAAGTAGTCCTTAGATGGTCCCCTGCAAAAAGTTGTTTTTCAGATCCGCGCTTTATCCAAAATGGCCGCCAGCGGGGATCATAGTTTTAACATTGGACCCTATGGGAAAACACATTCAAAGATCTTCTCCTCTGAAACTACTTTGCAAATTTAAACCAGACTTGGCCACAATAGTCCTTTGATGGTCCCCTGTAAAAAAGTTGTTTTTTAGATCCGCGCTATATCCAAGATGGCCGCCAGCGGGATCATAGTTTTAACATTGGACCCTATGGGAAAACACTTTCAGATCTTCTCCTCTGATACTACTTGGCCAACTGAAACCAAACTTGGCCACAATAGTCCTTAGATGATCCCCTTTAAAAAAGTTGTTTTTCAGATCTGCACTTTATCCAAAATGGCCGCCAGCGGGGATCATAGTTTTAACATTGGACCCTATGGGAAAACACTTTCAAAAGATTTTCTCCTCTGAAACTACTGAGCCAATTGAAACCAAACTTGGCCACAATAGTCCTTAGATGGTCCCCTGCAAAATTGATTTTTTTCAGATCCCCACTATATCCAAGATGGCCGCCAGCGGGGATCATAGTTTTAACATTGGACCCTATGGGAAAATACATTCAAAGATCTTCTCCTCTGAAACTTCTTGGCCAATTGAAACCAAACTTGGCCACAATAGTCCTTAGATGGTCCTCTGCAAAAAAGATGTTTTTCAGATCCCTGCTATATCCAAGATGGCCGCCAGCAGGGATCATAGTTTTAACATTGGACCCTATGGGAAAACACTTTCAAAGATCTTCTCCTCTGAAACTACTGAGCCAATTGAAACAAAACTTGGCCACAATAGTCCTTAGATAGTTCCCTGCAAAAAAGTTGTTTTTCAGATCTACGCTATATCCAAGATGGCCTCCAGCGGGGATCATAATTTTAACATTGGAGCCTATGGGAAAACACTTTCAAAGATTTTCTCCTCTAAAACTACTTGGCCAATTTAAACCAAACTTAGCCACAATAGTCCTTAGATGGTCCCCTTCAAAAAAGTTGTTTTTCAGATCCATAACCAAGATGGCTGCCAGCGGGATCATAGTTTTAACATTGGACCCTATGGGAAAACACATTCAAAGACCTTCTCCTCTGAAACAACTTGGCCACAATAGTCTTTAGATGGTCCCCTGCAAAAGAGTTGTTTTTCAGATCTGCGCTATATTCCAGATGGCCACCAGCAGGGATCATAGTTTTAACATTGGACCCTATGGGAAAACACTTTCAAAGATCTTCTCTGAAACTTTTCAGCCAATTGGAACCAAACTTGGCCACAATAGTCTTTAGGTTGCGGCCCTGCAAAAGAGTTGTTTTTCAGGTCTTTGCTTAATGCAAGATATCTGCCAGCGGGGAACAGATTTAACATTTGACCCATTGGGAAAACATTAAAAGATCTTCTCCTGAAATTACTTGGCCAATAATGAAAGCATACTTGGTCACAACGGGCCATAGTTGTTCCCATTTGAAAAAATTTGCCTGGCTTGTCTGCATGGCATTCAAGATGGCCCCAGTGGGGAACATAGTTTAACCTTGAGACCTATCGGAAGCCTATCGGAAAGCATTTAAAGATGTTCTTCTCTGAAAATATTTAGTCAATTGGAACCAAAATTAGACTCACTGGTCCCCCTCAAGAAAGGTGACAGTAGAACTGCACCCCATCCAAAATAGCTGCCAGTCTGGAATATAGTTTAACTTAAGGTAGATAGACACTGTTGCGCTGTGCAATTCAATCGCGCATTACAAAAATAAAGAGTCGGATTCGGGGTAGGTTGGATTTTCGGGCCGGAACAGTAATATGACGGCTTTCTCTTTGTGACGTCATAATAAAATGACAGATGTGAAACGTCATATTTCGTTTACTTTGCCGCGAATTAACTCCCTTTTCCCGAAAAGAATGTTTAATTCGGAAACTTTGTAAAATATCTCCGTTTAAAGCATGGTGACATATATATTTTTTTATTGTAACTCATAAATTACATCGTTAACTATCTCTTCACAAAAATACATCAAATTCTCATGGATAAAAAGTTAATTTCAATTAAGCTATAAATATTTTCCCCATGCATTCTATATAAATTTAGGTGAAAAATGGCTAAAAATGAACAAACTTTTATCACAATTCTCGAAAAAGTAAGCATGGTGACCCATACTTTTTATTACAGATTTCGGGTAAGAAGGATATGTTCTTCAATTGTGCTGACTTACAACAAAATCTCACGGATATAAGTATTACTGTCTATCTACCTTAAGATAATATAACATCAATGTCTATTAACAAATTTGAAAATAATGCCCTTAAAACATGGGGATTATTTTAACTGCATAAATCAGCCATGGCCCAGGTGAGCGATACAGGCTCTTGAGAGCCTCTTGTTCACAAAATTTGATAAAAAATATTAAATAAAATTCGCCGTCCTGCCACAGATTTTGAGAAAAAATGGATGAAAATCTACATGTTCTAGGAATTATTTTATTATGGCCTTAATTTTGTTGAAATGGCGGGGAAAGTCGGAGAATTTTAACAAAATTTTTAATTTATTTTAGTTGTATCTAAATAAATTGTAATTAAGTTATTAGCTAAAATACTTACCTTCTATTTGCATGCAAAAATTTAGGGTCATCAAATTTGCATACAAAAATTTGGGGTCATCAAAGTTATTTTTGAATAAATAGTGAAAACTTAATTTTAAGCTCACCTGGTTATGCCAGGGTGAGCTTTTGCCATCACTTGGTGTCCGTCGTCCGACTGTTGTTAGCTCACTTTCAAAAATCTTCTCCTCTGAAACCACTGGGCCAAATGCAACCAAACTTTAAGTGAATCATCACTAGGGTATCTAGTTTCAAATTTGTTATTTTCATGGCTGCAGGTAAAAAAAACATGGCCCTTGTTACTAAAAATAGAACATAGGGGTAAATTGCAGTTTTTGGCCAATAACTCGAAAACCGAGGCAGATATCAAAAATCTGACAGAGGTTAAATTGTTCAGAATGATGAGATCTATCTCCCCTGCAATTTTGAAGAAAATCGGACAACCAGTCTCACAGTTACAGCCCTTTTTCTGTAAAATTTCCAAAATATATGCATTTTTAAACGACCGCAAAAAATTTGAGGTCGTATAATGGTATGGCGTTGTCGTTGTTGTCATTGTCGTTGTCGTCGTCGTCGTCCAGCGTCGTCGTCCGGCGTCGTCGTCGTCCAGCGTCGTCGTCCGGCGTCGTCGTCTGTAGACACTTTTGTTTTTGGTCAATAACTTAAGTTCCAGTAGACTAATCCTTATTAAATTTTACCACAATGTTCCTTGGCACAAAAGGAAGGCTGGGGTGGGTTTTGAACATTTTGGCCCCTCCCGTTTTTAAAAAAGGGGCCGAAAGGGGCAAAATTGGGTGTTTTCACATATTTGGCTGTAGAAGATTTATTATTTATTGGATTTTGATGGGGTTTCTTTTGTTATGTTCCTAATTAAATTTCCTATCAGTAGTATGTCAACGGATTTTATGTGGCATGTACTGTTCAGGAGATAAAAGGGGCCCAAAAGGGGCAATTTTGAAAAATTTTATTTTATTTATTTTAAGTCCGATTTTGATGCAGTTTTTTGCAATGGATTCCTTTTGAAAATAAACAAAGAGATGCACCATCAGATTTTTGACAATTTGTTTCTTTTCCCAGCTATGAGGGGCCAAATGAGGACAGAATTGAAAATTTGCAGATTACCTAATATTTCTATTTTTCATTGGATTTCGATGGGTTTTTTTTTCTTTGGATTCCTCTTGATATAAGCTTTCAGTAGTATGTTAGCAGATTTTGCATAGCTCTTACCGTTTCCAAGCTACAAGGGGTCAAAGGGGCCAAATTGCAATTTTTCGAAATATGTGCAATCTTTATTTTTCATCGAATTTCTATTGTAATTTCTTCTTCGGATTCCTGTTGATATAAGCTTTATGTATAATGTTGACATACCTCTTACCATTTCCAATATCTATAAGGAATTTTAAGAGCTATTTTTTATTTTCCTTAGTTTGTATACAGCTAATTACTGGGTCAAGCTCTTAATTGTGTCCATTCAATTACTGTATCAAGCTTTTTATTGTGTCCTCATTCATTTTGAATTGCACTTGTTCAAAATTCAGTGTTCGACATGCTGCGGTTGTTATCATGCTTCGCTCGGCGTAGCCCTTTATTTATTTTTTATTTCAAAAACTGTAACAGATAGAGGTGAAGTGTAAATTGCAAAAATGTTCAGCATATCAAGTTCTACATACTCTGAAATTTTGAAGAAAATTCAACTGCCTGTGTTGTAGATATTGACTCTTTTTCACCATAAAAAAGTTTTCTTCAATGCCATATGGTTATGGGTTATCTCCCTTTAAATTCTGTTGTTAAATCTTCTTTGGTTTACTTTTCTCTTTTAAGTTTTAGAGAAATTCCCTGCTATCACTTTATTAAAAAAAATATATGTTACATAATCAAGAGCAAAAAAGTGTTCTTGTACAAATTTTTACATTTTTTGCAAAAATACTTTCATAATCTTTACTTATTTCACAAATTTATTATAATTGTATATAATTGTATATTGTGTCCTTTGCCCACCTTGAAAACATCTCTCAACATATTGAAGTAGCATCTTAGCTTCAATGCCTGCATAACTTTATAACTGAACTGCATGGCTATGCCATGGTGAGCTTCTTGCCATCACTGTGTCAGTGGTCCGTCCATTGTAAACTTTTCATTCAAACATCTTCTCTGAAACTGTTGGGCCAATTGAAACCAAACTTGGGCACAATGGTCCTTAGGTGGCCCCTTTTAAAAAAAAATGTCTGGCAAGTCCACATCATATCCAAGATGGCCGCCAGGAGGGAACATGTTTTTAACATTGGACCCTATAGGGAAACATATTCAAAGGTCTTCTCCTCTGAAAGTACATTGCCAATTGGAATCATACTTAGTCACAATGGTCCTTACTTGGTACCCTTCATTAAATGTGTCTGGCATGTTCGCATAGCAATAGCATCTAAGATGGCAGTCAGTGGGGAACATTGTTTAACCTTAGACCCTTCGGAAATCATTCAAAGATCTCCTCTGAAAATACTAAGCCAATTGGAACCAAAATGAGGCACAATGATCCTTACATGGTCTTCTTCAAGAAAGGTGACAGTCGGTCTACGCCCCATCAAAAATAGCTGCCAATGGGGAACATAGTTTAATTTTGGATCATATAACATCAACAAACTTCAAAATGAGACCCTTAAACAGTCAATAAACAAATTTGAAGATGAGAACCTTAAACGTTGTGATTATTTTGACTTATTGTGTCAGCCATGGCACAGGTGAGCGATACAGGCTCTTGAGAGCCTCTTGTTTTTTCGTCTTATTTCTTGGCAAATTATCCCCCCCCCTTAATTGAAAAGGAGATTGCTGAAAAAGTTCAATATTCTGCATGATCCTCCAATAAGAGTGGAATATTTGATCAAATTTAACTCTTAAAAAAACATCAAAAGTCAATTCGCCAACAATCCAATGGTGAATTCTACTTTTTTGCAAGAATGATGCAGAGTTTTATACAGAAGTACTTCCTTAAAATTTCAAAAAGGATTGTTATGGTGGATATGGATTAATGGAAGTCCACAAGCTATAGGCGATACTGCAGTTTTTTTTTCTTAATTGTTCTGCTGCAAATGAATGATGAAATGTGGTTGGTAGGTTAGAACCTATAGTTAAAACATTGTGTCAGGAAGGTGTGCCACCAAATCCAAGATAGTTTTGACTTGGGAACATAATTTGATATTTAACCCTTTATTGGAAAGCAATGCAAACATGTCAAAGATCTCTGAAATAACTTGGTTATTCAGAACCAAGTGACTCTTATTAAAGTGTTGGGCAGGTCTGGATGTCATCAACATGATCAAAGATGGCTGTTAGCAGGGAAGAGTGGAATGGTCAGATAATGAAGTTTAAAAAATGCACTAAAATAGGTTAAAATGAATACTGTATGGTTGTTAAATTTTGCTGGGTATTAATTTTCAAGCTATTCCCATTCAACACAATCAGTGCAAAAATTTATATCTGTGAATATATCACTGTTAACATGAATATAGATACAGATTAATACATTGGCATTTCCATATTGGCCTGGTTATCATTCCGAGACACCCATATTGGCCTGAGACGTAGACAAGGGACAATATGGGTCGAGGGATGATAATCAGGTCAATATGGAAATGCACATGTATAAAACTTTTTACTACATACTTCTGACGTTTAGAAATGCCAGGCCGATATGGACTGGAAGTTGTTTATTTGCCCAGGCCAATATGAAGCGGAAGTCGTTTATTTTGTCCAAGATGTACGAGGAGCATAAAATAACCTGCTAATTTCCTGGGGTGTGAAAATATGGACAGTTTACTTCCAGTCATATTGATCATGCAAAAACGCTTTTATTTCTTATAAGTATGTAATAAATGAATATAATGTCTGTAACTTAATATCCACAAATATAAAGCCATTAGATTAAGTCCAAGACTGAAAACCACAAAAATTTAGTACGATGAATATAAAGCACTATACAGTACCATGAATAATCTTGCATGCATGCATGAAGACTGTACGGTGACCTCTATATGCTTTGTTTTGGGTCTTTTTAATCTGGATATGGGATGTTGTCTCCTTGACATTTACCCCATTTCCTTTCTTTTTCATATGTATGTACGAAGACGCCTAAAACAGCCCCATTGGTCCTAATTATAATATAATAATCTATTTTTGTACGACCGCAAAAAATTTTGAGGTCGTACATTGGTATGATACTGGTGTCATCGTCAGCCTCTGTAGACACTTCGTTTCCATGTGAATACTTTAGTTCTAGTCGATCGATCCTTATGAAATGGTAACACAATATTCCTTTGCACAAAAGGAAGGCTGGAATTGGTTTTGGGTATTCTGGCCTTGCATGTTTTTAGGAAAAGGGCCAAAAAGGGCCAAATTCGATGTTTTTATATATTGGGCTATAAAATGTTTATTATTTATCGGACTTTGATGGGGTTTCTTTCAGTGTACCCCTGAGGAGATTTCCAATCTGCAGTATGTCAAGGGATTTCAAGTCACATTTACAGTTCCTGAAGTAAATGGGGCCAAAAGGGGGTGAATCTCAAAAATTTTACTTTTTAGCTTGCCGGGACGAATGTCTGGAGAGCTATTGTCATACCCCCGGCGTCAGCGTCGTCGGCGTCAGCAA
>MJUU01047393.1:24624-35598 GCA_002080025.1 Modiolus philippinarum | reverse complement strand
ATGTAATCTTTTGTAAATTTTTGGCAAAGTTGAGTAGAATTTTGATTCTAAAACACTAAAGTACAATTGGCATGCTCTTGAATTGCTTAGAACTATCAGATACATGTATCGATAATGACTTTCGATCTTACTAGGACTTATATATCAACGCTCAGTGAGATTCGTTTCGCCGGTAATTTTTCAATTTACCTGTATCAGTCATCCGTCACCGATCATCCGTGCATAATTAATTAGTTTTCTTTCTATTCGTCATCCGTCATGATTCAAGAGTCAAGAGTCGCATCATTCATTAGTCATCAGTTAATTTTACCATCCGTCAGCCGTCAAAAGTCATGATTCAGCGATCATTCAGCGATCACTCACCAGTCAACGATCAGTCAAAATGGAATGTTGACTGATCCAGGGACTGTATCTTGTAGATTTACAAATATGCAAACAGAGAGTATGTAGAACCTTGACTTTTTCTGGCTTTTATTCTAAAGCCACACTATATAAACATGACTTACTATCTTGTAAAGTTACAAGAATGGCCCACAGAAAGTATGTAGAACCTTAACTGTTTCTGGCTTTTATTCTAAAGCTTCACTATATAAACATGACTAACACTCTTGTAAAGTTACAAGCATGGCCCATGGAAAGTTTGTAGAACCTTGACTGTTTCTGGCTTTTACTCTAAAACTACTCTACAGAAACATGACTTACTATCTTGTAGAGTTACAAACATGGCCCACGGAGAATATGTAGAACCTTGACTGTTTCTGGCTTTTATTCTAAAGTTACTCTATATAAACATGACCTACTATCTTGTAAAGTAACAAATATGGTCCATGGAGAGTATGAGAACCTTGACTGTGTCTGGCTTTTATTCTACAGCTACTCTACAGAAACATGACTTACTATCTTGTAGAGTTACAAATATGGCCCACAGAGAGTATGTAGAACCTTGACTGTTTCTGGCCTTTATTCTAAAGTTACTCTATATAAACATGACTTTCTATCTTGTAGAGTTACAAGCATGGCCCACGGAGAGTATTTAGAACCTTGACTGTTTCTGGCTTTTATTCTACAGTTACACTGTATAAACACAACTTACTATCTTGTAGAGTTTCAAGCATGGCCCACGGAGAGTATGTAGAACCTTGACTGTTTCTGGCTTTTATTCTGAAGTCATACTCTTTGTATGGTTGTAATTGTGGTTTGGTATAGATGTAAGATGTTGTTGGTCCAAATATACTGCAAACAGAGACAACATTGTGTACAAATAAACAGTCAGTCTGTTAAATTTGTAACAACCGGGGAGATCTTTAAAACACCCCACATTCATGTATTTAATATTTTGGATAACCATACCCATTCATATATTCCCGTTGAAAATTCGGACCCAATCAAATATTGTGATCAATTTATGTTTTATTGTTTCCAGTGCAAATACTGCACACTTGACACTGTTTTTGTAATATAATTTACAATTAGGTTATTTTTTATTAAATTTAATCTCAATAATTAAGATTAAATGTAACACAAACAAGATTTTAATACTGGTATATGAAATTATCTACCCATTGATATAATAAATTAATGAAATTGCAACCCATTGATATATTTGACTTGTCAAAAAAGTGACCACTTCCAAGGGTACGTCTGTGTATACCAATATATAGGAAGAGACCCCCCCCACCTCCCACCCCCAGGTTATATAGTATGATAGCACATAGTATAATAAGTATATTATGAAGTTGCCTGAAATTTTTCACTATTGAGATGTACAAAAAAATGTATTTTCATGATATTTAATTTAAATAGGAAGGTAAACCTAAATGATTGGATTTTTAATTTGTTATTTGCAACCTTTTCTGATGATATTTAAATCAGCAATATATTTTGTAGGTGAATAAAATTCTTGGTAAAAATCATTCAGGACTTAATGCAAAAATACCATAGTTGATAAGTAGAAACTGACAAATTCCCTTTTTGCAAAACAACTAGTACATGTTATTTTTATGATATCACAGTTATGAGTGTAGGTCAATTTAAATGTGAATATTTCCATTGATAGTTCCTTACTCTGTATAATTCAATAATTAAGGAAGGCTTCTTCACTACAATTCAATTTTACAAACATAGATAATCAAGGATTACAACGTTCGCCTCGTTATGGCACGTTGTCGCAGCAACCAAATTTTGCCTGAATGCTGACATACTATCAAAATTGCATGCATATACAAGGTTACATGAACCAACAATGTACAGTTACTGAGCTACATGTATGAACTCAGACGTATACATTAATGTAAGTCATACTTGCGTAAAATGTAGGTTTAAGTGACCTAATTTTGTCTAAATGCTGAGCTACCATCACAGATGCATGCACATGCACACATGCAAGATGATTCTTCTATGTACAGTACCTGAGATCTGATCCCTGACAAGAACTTGACCAAGTTTTGCCTGAATGCTGACCTACCATCAAAGATGCATGTATGTGCAAAGTTAGATGATCCTACCATGTACAGTGACTGAGATATCAACTCCGATGTAAACTCAAATGTAAGTCAGTCAAGCGGAAAATGTAGGTCAAAGTGACTTAATTTTGCCTGGATGCTGATCTACCATCAGAGATGCATGCATGTGCAAGGTTAGATGATCCTACCATGTACAGTGACTGAGATATCAACTCGGACGTAAACTTGAATGTAAGTCAGTCAAGCGGAAAATGTAGGTCAAAGTGATCAAATTTTGCCTGGATGCTGAATTACCATCAGAGATGCATGCATGTGCAAGGTCAGATGATCCTACCATGTACAGTGACTCAGATCTGAACTCGGACCTAAACTTAAATGTAAGTCAGTCAAGCAGAAAATGTAGGTCAAAGTGATCAAATTTTGCCTGGATGCTGACCTACAATCAGAGATGCATGCATGGGCAAGGTTAGAGGATTGTACCATGTACAGTGACCGAGATCTGAACTTGGACATAGCTTGAATGTAAGTCACTCAAGCGGAAAATGTAGGTCAAAGTGACCTAATTTTGCCTGAATGCTGACCTACCATCAGAGATGCATGCATGTGCAAAGTTAGATGATCCTACCATGTACAGTGACTGAGATCTGAACTCGGACGTAAACTTGAATGTAAGTCAGTCAAGCGGAAAATGTAGGTCAAAGTGACCTAATTTTGCCTGGATGCTGAATTACCATCAGAGGTGCATGCACATGCACAGTTAGATGATCATACTATGTATAGTTACTGAGATATGAACTTGGATGTAAATTTAAATGCAAGCCACTCAAGCGGAAAATATAGGTCAGAGAGACCTTATCTTCTGTGAGATAGCCCAAGATGCACCTGCATGCAAAGTTTGGTGACCCTACCCTGCATAGTTACCAAGATATATACCCAAATGCGGATGCGGACGTGGACATGGACGTGGACGCAGATGCGGACGCCGGGGGTACTCCAATAGTTCCCCTCAACTTTCGTTGAGGCGAACTAAAAATAAATTGCTTGCAAAACTTATTTCAGTTGAAGTGTTTTTTGAACAAATATTAAATTTCCTGTCTCCTGAAGAGGACGCAGATTTGCCTACCCCTCTTGGTCAAAAATAGTAAGTTATTTGATCAAAAATCGTAATCTGAGATGAAAAATAGTAAGGCACTTTTTAATGTAAAAAACGTGTTTCAACACAGCAAATACACCGGTCAGTGAAAGGCAAATTATGTAGTCACACAATACTCCCGCCAAGAACTTTTTTCCTCAGATGGAAACCTAGAATTCTTGATTTGAAGATCATTTTTACATTCTTTTTATTAGGGCTATTCCATTTAAATGGATGTAGGTGGGTAGGAAGGGACTTTCAAAATACCCACACAACCAACAACCTTTTTTGTAGAAAACTGAACATACAAATAGAGGCCACAAGGTGAGAATGACCCATGACCAAAAATAAAACTTCCCTTCCTACCCCCATCCCCCCCCCCCACATCCATTTTAATGGAATAGCCCTTACCGGAAATGCCGGTTTGAACAATAATTTACGGAACCGCAATGAAATGACAGACCGGAACTGAAAATTTTCGGGAATACCTCAAATTGAACAAATCGTAAGGAAATGGTACACCATCTTAAGGGCGTAAGATGACTTTGAAAATAGTAAGCCTTACGCCAAAATCGTAAGGGTAGGCAAGTCTGAGGATGCAGAATACCTTTTTTGTATATGTTAACAAGAAAGAAATTATATGGATGATGTTGTTTGTTTGCAAATTAAACTTACTCATATATCAGTGTAGAATTGTTACGATTTCTGAATTGTAAAATATAAACAGGAGAATCCTTTGCATTTTCCCGACCAACAGACGCCCAGGTAGCTGTAATGGAGGTAGAAGTCTGGGATACAAGGTTAGGAGGCTGTACACCATCTGGAGCTGTAAAAGAGGCATTAAACATGGTGGACTTAAATATATAAAATTGACTTGCATTATTTCAAAGTACTAAATTGACTGATAAGGAGTGAACTTGCATTGTACTACAAAAGGACAAATAAAGAAGTTTGACTTTTTACAAGTCTTTAATATATAATGTTCTTTTTACTAGATTTTACAGGACACAAACAATACTACCATGAGAAATGCAGAAAAAAGTTTTCTAACTGAAGAAGACAAAATGCTGAACCGTCTCAGAAGATGGTTAGTGCTGTGTATTGGTAAGTTCTCAAATAAACAATACTGTTTAAACAGGAAAATGTAAAATGTTATGCTCTCCAACAAAGCTATAAATTTTTTTAAATTGAATTTTTTTTTCTTAAATGAAACTGTCAACAAGAAACTGTGATTATTTACACATATGAGATCGTTTTATAACTTACTTCCTTCAGGCATGTCAACTTCTACAGTATTACTAAGTATATATCCTGCCATGTTAGATGCATTGATTTGTACTTTATATGATGACATAGGTACGACAGGTGTCACATCTATCCATACACCAGACGTTGTAACATTATTTATACTTCTAATGTCCTCTACTGTACTGTAATCCCAATTGTCTGTCAAAATATGATGCAATACGATAAAATGAAGCTTATTAATATATTGTACTGTTATCCCAATTGTCTGTCAAATCATCATTTAATACCATATAACATGAAGCTAATTCATATACAACACTGTAATCTCAATTATTTGTCAAAATGTTAATTAATAGATTTAAGTACATAAGACAAGATCGATATATGCATGAATCTATTAATCTGCATGAGAAAAATCTCACAGCATACATACCAGCAAATACATCCACATGAGACAAAATCTTATACAATGCTGATTTTGTCATTCAGAAACTTAAACAATTTGAATAAACCATGTCCATTTGATGCTTCATTGTCCTTTTAGTATTGGACTTTCATTGCTGTTTTTTTCCCTTGCTCAAGTCCTTTATAAAATATCTGCAAAAACAAATCAAGCCCATGGTTTATACGTAAGATGAAGAATAAATTACCTTTTCTTTCAAAACTCACCTGGATCATTATAGAATAACCCATCAAGATAAATAAAATAATGCATAATCCCATTAGGTGTATCTGGGGGTGTCCACTTTAAGGAAATAGTTCTAGGATCCTTGACCTTGGCTTCCATGACAACAAATCCATCAGGTGGTGCCTCCATGGTTTGACCATTGACTAGTCTACTAGATCCACATCCTTGGGCTGTACAAGCCACTAGCCTGAAGGTATGTAAGCTGAATGGTTCCAGTTTAGAAACTGTTTGTGTCATCAACAGTCCTTGGTAAATAAGGACTTCATTGTGATAAAGGAAGTAGGAAGTTATGTGGCCTGAAAAGAATATAATTCATTGTTAATGATTACTGGTATAAGTTATATTTATTTTGTTGTTGAGTAAATAGTGTTAGTTCTGCACATCTGTGTGAAACCTATTTTTAATGTGGTCTTTATATTGCTAGTTTTAATATTTGTTTGCCACTGAAATAGAAACAAATGACACATGTCTGCATGCTTTTATACTTTCATACCTGCCAACTTTTGAAAATCTCCATGGGGGTTTTTATGAGCGACCTTCTTTCTCAGGCGTGTGAGATTTTGCAGCTTTTTGCGCGATTTTTTTTTTGTCTAATACTTGATGATCTTTTTTATCAACTACAAACATCTAGGAGTTATAGAAGACTTTACTTTTTATTGAGGGAGGCAAGGCATTCCTCTTTTATTGTGTTTTGGGCATTTCTGCTGGTCTTGAATACTTTTGGTCAAATAAAACAGTAGTGAACTGTTTTTGGACCATTTGGTGTTATATGTTCTGTTCAATTTTTACTTTGTTGTAACTGTTAAAGGGAAACAAAAAGCAGTGCTTGCTGTTCATCATTATGTTATCATTGATTTGAATTTATTGTTGACTGTTTTGGGGAAAATTATAGCTTGTAAGCTTGTCAATGAAACCACTCTCTCTCTCCTTTATTATTTGTCTTATTTTCGTTTACTGCATTTCTCCTTTTATTCGATTCTTCTATTAATAAAGCAAGCATTACATTTTTTAAATATGTTTTGCCTTTTCTGATTCAGTCAAGAGTGGTGTTCTGGGATTTTGAGTGACCTTTCTTGCATTACAGAACCAATATGTTTGTTAACGTTGTTAAGGCTACTGTGTTCAACAATGCAAACTCTGCAGAACAGGCATGACGTCTTGCAATTACCTAGTCACTCGCATAGCCATCCACGAAACTGTTGTTGTATCAGGGATTATGAACCTTGATTCATAACTCAAGAATGCCGGTGGTTTTTTATAACTTTCATTATAATTTTCATGATAATAACACAAAAGCTGAGAAAAAACAACTCAAATTTCCATACAAGCCGTCAGTCTTTCATTTTGTTTACAACCACCATTAACCACCTCATTAATGCATGAGGAAATCACGATTTTTGATTAGCTGATTAATGATTTGCCAAAAGATTTGGAGTTATTTCCCTTTGAACACTGAAAATCGTTTTTACACAGCATTTTTTCGTGTAAATTTTCAAAAATCGTGTTTTATGACAAAATTTTGTTTCACGATCATGGCAGCGTGACAGAAGGTTAAATTCGTGTAGATCACGCCAAAATCGTGTATGTTGGCAGGTATGTACTTTTTAAAATTTTTTATTTATTTTTCACTAGCCAGGATTTTACAGAAAAACCCTACCATGTCATCTGACTAGGGCATAGCAGGGGTTATTATAATATGAAGAATATCAACAAGTGTGGACCCAAATTGATGTCTCGCCCGTCCCTACTTGGTCGCAAAACAGATAAGAAAACTCTAAATGACTAATTCAGAAAACTTAACATGTTGGCTGACAAAAGCAATAACGCAAACTGTTATATATAACCAAAATGCCAAATATCAGTGACCTACCACTGAAATAGATACTGGAGAACCAAACATGTTCACTAGACCGTGAAAATGAGGTCAAGGGCTAAAGCCAAATAGCAGGATGTCATGTTCCATCAAATCAAATGTACAACAAATCCACATACCAAATATTATTGACCATACATTAATAGATACTTGAAAACTCAACATGCTCACTGAACCATGAAAATGAGGTCACAGACAAAAGCCATACAGCAGACTATCATGTACTACCCAAGACCAACCTATATACCAAATATCATTGACCTATCACTTATAGTTACTGAGAAAATGACCTAATCACAAAATCTTAACATGCTCACTAGACTTTGAAATTGAGGCCAAGGACAAAAGCCATATAGCAGATTGTCATGTACTACCTAAGACCAACCTACATACAATATATCATTGACCTAACACTTATAGTTACTGAGAAACTAAACTAAGCACAAAAATTTAACATGTTCATTGGACCGTGAAATTGAGGTCACAGACAAAAGCCATATGCCAGACTGACATTGTACTACTCAAGACCAACCTATATACCAAATATCATTGACCTACCACTTACAATTATTGAGATATGGATCTAATCAGAAACTTAACGTGGTCACTAGACCGTGAAATTGAGGTCAAGGACAAAAGTCGTATGCCAGACTGACATGTACTACTCAAAACCAACCTATATACCAAATATCATTGACCTACCACTTACAGTTATTGAAATATGGATCTAATCAGAGAAACTTAACGTGGTCACTAGACCGTGAAATTGAGGTCAAGGACAATAGTCGTATGCCAGACTGACATGTACTACTCAAGACCAACCTATATACCAAATATCATTGACCTACCACTTACAGTTATTGAGATATGGATCTAATCAGAGAAAATTAACGTGGTCACTGGACCGTGCAATAGAGCTCAAGGTCACATGATTTTATGTCTGTCAGGTATCACTTGATTAGTACTACCACTGGAACAAATATGATGTTCCTACATCAAAGGATTTTCAAAATATCCTGTATATAGTAAACGTTAACGCTGTCGCTGTCATACTTTGCACGCCTATGTCTCGCTTTCCGCGACTTTTGTCGCGGCCAAGACAAAAATGGCTAATAAAGATAATATATAACAAACAAAAATGTACATAAAGAAAAACAAAACACACTACTATCAGTCACTCTTTCATACATCCCATTTCATACATATAGGTATGTACTTTGTTACTATAAATGTGATTTTTTAAGACAATGGAGTGTTTGTAAAAGTATGTTGCCTATTATTTAATTTATTAACAGAGAATGTCTATGATTGCCTAAAAAATAACCATATGAAATAATATTTTAAAACAACCAATTCTCACGATGAATAATCTCAAAGAATGACAAATTCAGGTTAATTTCACTGCTGTTGATTTTCTGGATCTTGAACTTGAAAACAGGTGTGAATAATATTTGAACAATATAATTTTGAAAAAAAAATTCTGAAGAATTTAGAGAAACAGATAATATGCAAATAGAAGCTGATTGTCTGGCCGATTAGAATCTCTAGTGCAAAAATGTCATAGCAAAATTATCCAAAAATTGTTGGTCAATTTTAAAATAACAAGGATTTCAATTATATGTGATTTCCTGTTAGATAATTGATAAAGAAGTACTTTAAGCCAAACAAATTAGATAGGCTACCAATGTAATTTTTGAGATATAAGTGTTTTAAAAAATGGAAGGAAACCAAACTCCTTAGCATTTTTCAGAAGTTTAACATCAGCATTGTTTATCCAATAATGAATGTGACAAAATAACACCATGTGAATTGATTTTTTTCAGAATGCTCCAAAAGATGTATAAAATGAAATAAAGAGAAAAATTTGGGGGTCTGGGGCAAAAAATTATTGAGCTTTTAAATGGATAAAACGAGAGAAGTCCAAAAATCTGACAGTAATACATAAAGAGGACCAGCAAACATCCTTTAATAAGATATAACAGCTTAACATTACCATTTGGTAGTAAAGGTTCTTTCCATGTGACCACCAGCTGTGAGTAAGAAGGAGATGTTATTATTGGATCCTCCACTCCTTCTGGAGCACTCTCTTCTGTCTTCACAGTACTAGCAGAACTCAAAGTACAACCCCCTCCAGTGCATGCCTGAATATAATAATAAGATTATAGAATGTAATGAATTAATGTTTTAACTTCAAGTACAAAATTGAACAGGCAAAAAATAAATGTGCTCAACAAGATGGTTTAAATTTTCTTGTATTTCCTAGAAAATTTTGTTGTCAAAATTAATTATATATTCAAGAGATTTATAAAGTTAAATGCATCATAAAACGTTCCTACCGGCCTCTATAAAATTGCTTAATCAGAATTGTAAAAATAAGGTTAAGAGAACTTTGTTTGGATTTACACTACAGAATGGTCAAACATACGAACTTGTTGGTGCAAGATTTGGACTCTTTTAAACCCAGCAGCTCTAGAAATGGAGCTAATTAGTATGTATTGTCCTAAGAATCTGATGTTTACCTTCGTCCTAAACTTTCTGTTATCTCTAATAAAGACCCTTTTGTACAGAAAAACCTGCTAAGAGACCCTGAATAACTTACACACAATTTAATACAGTGCACCCTCCTTATATTGTCACCTTTCGCAACAGGGAAAATTTTGGCAAAAAGTGAGGAAATAAATTACATAGAAACTATGTAACTTGGACCCTGAAGATGGTTGGTGATAAGTGAAGGATCGCCATTAAAGAGGGGAGTTATAACGAGGGAGCACTGTATAATACACAGTCCCTGTCACCAGATCCTGGGTGATAACATACAGATAATGTTTATAGAATACACAGTCTATGCAATAACTTACCGATAATGTTATATAATACACAGTCCCTGTCACCAGATCCTGGATGATAACATACAGATAATGTTTATAGTCTCTGCCATAACTTACCGATAATGTCATATAATACACAGTCCCAGCCACCAGATCCTGGATGATAACATACAGATAATGTTTATACACAGTCTATGCCATAACTTATCGATAATGCTATATAATACACAGTCCCTGTCACCAGATCCTGGATGATAACATACAGATAATGTTTATACACAGTCTATGCCATAACTTATCGCTAATGCTATATAATACACAGTCCCTGTCACCAGATCCTGGGTGATAACATACAGATAATGTTTATAGAATACAAAGTCTCTGCCATAACGTACCGATAATGTTATATAATACACAGTCCCTGTCACCAGATCCTGGATGATAACATACAGATAATGTTTATAGTCTCTGCCATAACTTACCGATAATGTTATATAATACACAGTCCCAGCCACCAGATCCTGGATGATAACATACAGATAATGTTTATAGAATACACAGTCTATGCCATAACTTACCCATAATGTTATATAATAAACAGTCCCTGTCACCAGATCCTGGATGAAAACATACAGATAATGTTTATAGAATACACAGTCTATGCCATAACTTACCCATAATGTTATATAATAAACAGTCCCTGTCACCAGATCCTGGATGATAACATACAGATAATGTTTATA
>MJUU01047393.1:12970-24254 GCA_002080025.1 Modiolus philippinarum | reverse complement strand
ATGCCATAACTTACTGATAATGTAATATGATAAACAGTCCCTGCCAGCAGATCCTGGATGATAACATACAGATAATGTTTATAGAATACACAGTCTCTGCCATAACTTACTGATAATGTAATATGATAAACAGTCCCTGCCAGCAGATCCTGGATGATAACATACAGATAATGTTTATAGAATACACAGTCTATGCCATAACTTACCGATAATGTTATATAATAAACAGTCACTGTCACCAGATCCTGGATGATAACATACAGATAATGTTTATAGAATACACAGTCTCTGCCATAACTTACCGATAATGTAATATGATAAATAGTCCCTGCCAGCAGATCCTGGATAATAACATACAGATAATGTTTATAGAATACACAGTCTCTGCCATAACTTACCGATAATGTTATATAATACACAGTCCCAGCCACTAGATCCTGGATGATATAATCTGTGAAGAAGTCTGAGTTGTTGTAGACCACATGTCCTAGGATGATCGGAAACTGTGATACATATAATATATATCTTTCTAAAACTCCATTTAGTTGATCTGGCTCTTCCCATCTCACTTCTACCTGTTTTGTACCTGTAATAGAAACATGTATATCAAACAGCCTGATTGTGTAACTGACATGCAGATAAAAATGTATAGTTTAATATTGTTCAGTGGAATCAACATTAGGGCTTTTCCATTAAAATACATGTACCAGGGTCGGAAGGCAATTTTCTACTACCCCAACAACCAAGGGTTATGGAAAAATGTCAAATGTGCATAATGGAATAAGATATAAAATGAACAAGGACCCACAAGAATTTTCATTTTCTGCCTTCCGACCCTGGTACATCCTTTTTCATGGAATAGCCCTAATCCAATAACTGAGTTTCAGAAATCTCATCAAACCCTAAACAACTATTTAGTCAAAAGGCAATCTTTAAAAGCTTTTATAAATCTAAATTTTTCTAATTCCTGTCTATCCCAATATACTTTTTGGTCCCACATTTTTTATAAGCTAAAACACTGGTTAGATGATAAAGTGTATCAAGGTGTTCTATGGTATCACGATACCTGATGTTAAGGGTCCGTGTAACTGGACAGGTTTACAGAATTTATTATAAATTGTTTCATTTAACAACCTTGTATGGATGCCTACTTCCCTGCATGATTTATTTGTTGGTTCCTCTTTTTTAAATTTGAACACTGCCTATCTCAAAGATATAAGGCTGATGTAGGCTCTAAAAATGGATTCCTATGATATCGAGGTATTTGTAAATTTCTTTTTACCAGGCACGAAGTTTGACCAATCAATTTATTATTTGTTAAATGTAATGACATATACCCTACACACATACTTTATGACTTTATGGTAAGATCTGTATATTCTTTCTCATTTTATAAAGTAACAAACAAAAATTCATTCAAACAATAATCATACACAGAAACGTTCAAAAAATACATTAGTTTAGGCCATACAAAAAAAATGACTAGGTTCTCAGGCCACTTTTTGGAAAAATTGATGAGGGAGGGAGGCTTTTTTTTTTTTTTTTTTTTTTNTGACAGAATATTTTTGACAGCATTTCACTAAATATACTGCTTCCTTTGATAAACATTTCATCTGTGTTATAGGTCTTTTTATATTCCAACCCTTGTGGAACTTTATACAGGTTCATTTTTTGAGGTAGGACAGGATGAAGCTCCAAATAGGACTAAGGAAGGCTTTGCATTAAATCTAGCAGTCAAAAATACGAAGAATCCATAAATTTGGCTGTTCTTAACATTGTGGATGTAATTAAATATGTTGGATTAAATTGCAAAGTGCCTTACAGTTATCAAAATAGGGCTTTTCCTCCAAAATATGCTATTTTGATGTCAGAACACGAATATTTATGTTAGCCGCCATTACTGTCAACAAACCACGTGATCGGTAAAGTGTTGATTTTGTTGTGGAGTTGCTCTCCACGTCCCATAAGTCCGGGAGGTTCTCCATTGTTGGAGTGGTATAATGGAGCCATGTAAGAAGACCCCCAACGAGGGGATGCTGACACGCATGGGTGAACTGGTACCTGTAGCTGTCTCTTGCAGCATAGTACCCAAAGGGAACGGACGTGTGTTGTGATTGTTAGAAGTCAGTGTATATTCCTAATAGGACAGGTAATATATACTTTGAAGTGTAGTATAGTTTAGGTCCTGTCAGTCCATACGTCGTGGCGAGCGGACACATCACTTGGTACCCGTCATCGGTCCCCCGAGTTACACTTCAGTGGTAGTGCGGGTTCCAGGAAAAATCCACAGGGTCGCCATTTTGGCTGTTAGGAATCGGACCGGATGCAGTCAAGCGTGACTTGCACAACGTGTTTTGTGACCTTGTGACTTCGGGTCGGATTGTCAATTTCACTGTCTTTGTTTACGTGGTTGAAATTTCACGCAGTTCGTGCTTGAAACGGAGCGTTACACGTGTTGTAAAGTTTTTATATCTTCGAGCCAGTTCATTTTTGATTAGTTTCGTGCCTCACGTGACGTGATCAATAACCTGAAGTGATTTCCGTGATTTGTTTACCAGGGAATACACAACTGGTGTGTATGTAAACAGTGTATTGATTATTAAAGCTTGTTGATAACTGGTGTTTAGCTTTAATTTAAATTGAACTGAGCTGATTATTTGGAATTAATAAAGTGATTATTGAAGATAATTGACAATATTTTAGTCTGTTCATTTGAGGTATAGAGTAAATGTACTAAGAGCATAAAATATCTGTATCTGTATTATTAGTTGTATAGATAGGGATATTTAGTCAGGATGTCAGATTATAGAGTGAGAATCAACTTTGATTCTGAGACTCTTTTGAAATGTATACCTGGTGTTGGCCCTGTGACGGCCCAGAGAATAATGAAACTTAGAGAAATTGGGGTTGACATTACACCCAAAATATTGAAAGGGCTCCCTTATATGAAGGGTAGGGTGAGCGAAAATATGTTAGATATGGTTGACTTTACCCCTTGTGACAGAAGGGAGGGGGAGTATCTGGACATACGGCACCACAGTACCCAGATCTCACCAACAAAAGATGAAACCTTGGTCAAGCAGACAAGTGACCTTGGGCCCACGGCCCAGCCCGATCATCATGAAGATGTACCTAAAGGGTACGGTCAACCTGAGTATGAGTCTACCCCATACACGCCGGAGGAGGCAAAACAAGAACTATCCAGGTTAACACAATTTAATGTAGAAATGCAGGAATGGCTTGCACAGCATAGGTCGAAAATAGAGAGTATGCAAATTACAATACCGGACAAGACTTTTTCAGGCCCATCGTTTGGCCAACCAGTATTTACTAGCCCAGAGCACTCGCGCTGGGGTACACATCCTATTAGCACCAGGCCTAGCCCGTCCCATACGGAAGCTGTAAAAGAACTACATGATAGGTACACACAAATGCATGATCTTGTACAAGAGAGTCTTTCAAGCTTAGAGCTTAGCTCCACTAAACTAGAGGGGAAACCAATAACTTCATTGGGTTATGAAGACACAACAGTTGAGCAATATCAGCCAACTGCAGCAACGCTGAAACACAATGTTGAACTTAAACAACAACAAGAGCAACATGTACATATGTCTCATGTAAATCAACAAAATAATACTGCGGAGCAGCAACAAACCCAAATTGCTAGCATCCAGACAGGATTAGCTGGACAGCAGCAACATCAATCAACTAGTCAAGGGTCAGGAAGTAATGCCCAACAACAGCGACAGTCAACCAGCTGTCAGTCTGACACGTCACCTACTCTTGTTAAGTCCAGCCCACCTAAGCCGCAACAACGCTACAGGCGACTGTTGCCAACACCGCCAACAAGTCCACCAACATTGAGACTAAGAAAGTCAACATGTCAGCAGCCCAGTAATAACACACAGACTGTAAGTCAGCCCAATACACAGCAGCTGCCCACACAGACTAAACCAGTTTCACAGGCAGTACCATCGCTAAACATGCCTATCTATCAGCAAACTACAAGTGCAACCCCGGGGCACGCCCCCGCATTTGTTAACACACAGGGACCCCCGGTTCCACAATATCATCAAGATGTACATATGCAAGAACCAAGACAAATGTGGGTCGGAGTACCACCCAACCAACCTCCGACATGGGTCGGAGCACACCACCCACACAACCACAACAATGGGTCGGAGCACAATCCAATGAACCACCACCAAGGGTCAGAGTGCTACCGGATGTACCAACACAACTGTACACAGGGACTAGACAGAGAGAATATAGAAGCCGTCCAGATAATACTGGTTATACAAGTGCTGAGTCGACAGACTACAACTCAGATGCTTTTCTTGGGGACCCCGTCCCCCGAGCAAGCAGACCAAGACACAGAGGTGATGATCAGCACAGTTCAGCTAGACGAAGCCATAGAAGAGATTTGTCTCCTGGGGAGGTCTCTGGAGACAGCAGAAAATACGGAAGTAGTAGACGACGTCAGTATAGGCCACTTTCTAGAAACTCGTCTAGACACTATGTTTCCTCAGTTGAAGAGGAACAGAGTGATATTGACCGACCTAGGGTCAATACAGATCAACAGAAGAGAACCTTTTTGTCTTCGATACCCAATTCCCTGAAGTATACAGGTAGGGGGAATTGGAAGGCTTTCCACACAAAGTTTGAAGGGTATGCTAGTGCGGCTGGATGGACTAACCAGCAGAAAAGAGCACAACTTTGTTGGTGCCTTGAAGATAAGGCCAGCGACTTTTACACGCTCCTACTGGAGCAAGACAAGTACATTACGTATAGAGAGGTAGTCACCAAAATGACTAAACGGTTTGGATTCCAGGAGCTACCTGAAACATCACAGGTGCAGTTTCAGACCAGCACTCAACGCAAAGATGAGTCCTTGGAGGATTGGGCCGATCGTGTCCTTTCCCTAGCTACCAAGGCCTATAGAGAGCTTCCTGAGGAACACATGACTCGACAGGCTATAATGAAGTTTTGCCAAGGCTGTAACGACTCACAGGCAGGTCAGCACGCCTGTACACTGAAACCAGCGACAATGGAAAGCACTATGGACACCATAAAGTGGTACCAACACTCTAGGACAGCTGTTCAAGCTCACAAATCTAAGGATAAGACACCAGCTCCTGAAATACATGGGAAATCAGACTCGCCAGTTGTTCATGGTGTGGGTACGTCCAAGTCAACTATGGATATCCGCCTATCTCAAGTTGAACAACAACTTCAACAGCAAGTTGAGCAACAACAACAACAGCTTAAACAGATGGAAAAGCTTATGTCATCAGTAGAGACCTTGACAGCTTCAATGAAAAAGTCCAGCCAGTCGGCTGGAACTACAGACAACAGACGCTCTGATTCAGACAGGGGCTCCCCGAGACGTCAACAGCGAAGCCCTGGAAGTAATCAAAGGATGTCAAATAGAAATACCAGTCGTAGACAACAAACAAGTCGTATCGAATGTTTCAATTGCCATAAAGAAGGCCACATCAGTCGAAATTGTCCAGAGCGGAAGACGTTATCGCCCAGGCTAAACCACCAAACAGAGAGAAAGAAGGTTACTTATGAAGTACCTGCTGGTACTGATACTGAAGACACAGATAAATCCAATGGTACAGTGGTAAGAACAATTGGATCTGCAAACCAGTTGCGTGCTAAAGTGCTAGTACAAGGCAAAGAGGTGACAGCACTCATTGACACGGGTTCTGAAGTAACTATTATGCAAGACAAAATTTTTAATGGGTTAGCTGATAAACCATACACTATCAGAGAAACGACCATGCACGGTGCAGGTAGAGATATGACCATGAAATGTAGGGTCACTAACCCTATTCTATTCCAGATAGGTGGCCTGCTATTCAGCCACCAACTGTATGTTGCACCGATAGACTGTGAAATGTTACTTGGATATGATTTCCTGGCCAAGAACAAAGCTATTTTGAACCTGAAAGATAATAGTATGGTTGTTAACAACAGAACAATCAACCTCCTGCTGGGAGGTGAGAGTGACAGTAAGGAACCCAGAGTATGTAGAGTTACCTTACCAACCACCACAGTAGTACCACCAAACTCAGTAGTACGCATGGGCTGCTCAGTCACTGAGTAAGTTCAAGACTTCGTAGTTAAGCCCACTGTTGGATCCAAATTACTGATACCCAGATCAGTATGTGCCAAAGGACAAGAACCAGTGGTATGTTTTTTGAACATAACGGACAACCCTGTCAAACTCCAGGGTGGAATGGAAATAGCTGAAGTCCATGAAGCAACCGTCATTAAAGACATGGACGGCCTTGTTGTGCCGAGTGTAGGAGGTTGCTCTACAAAAGACAAGATGAATAAGAAATATTCAGAAGTTGAAGTGCCTGAGCACTTAAAAGAACTTTATGACGAGTCCAGCCGAGAGCTGACAGACTATCAGAAAACCAAATTGAGGAAACTCCTTCATGATTATGCAGATGTTTTTGCAAAGACAGAGTTCGACTTGGGCAACTTTACTGAGATTGAACATGAGATCGACACTGCAGGTGCTAGACCTATTAAACAGCGCATGAGGCGCACCCCAGCCTGTTTTGTTGGGGAAGAAGAGGCCCATTTGTGGAAAATGTTGGATGCAGGGGTCATCCAACCCTCAGTTTCAGAGTGGGCATCCGCACCAGTTTTAGTGAGGAAGATGGTGCATTGATTTTAGGCTGTTGAACTCTGTGACGGTTAAAGACAGTTTCCCCCTGCCTCTGATAGATGAGTGCCTAGACACTTTGGCTGGCAATGTTTGGTATGCCAAATTGGATGCAAATTGGGCATATTGGCAGATCAAGATTAAACCAGAAGACCGCAAGAAAACAGCTTTTGTGACGAAGTACGGTCTCTTCGAGTGTGTGAAGATGGCATTCGGGCTGTGTAACGCCCCCGGGACCTACGCAAGAGTCATGAACCTTGTCATGAGAGGCCTTGCCTGGAAGACGGTACTTGCGTTTTTGGACGATATATTGGTCCTGGGAACCTCATTTGAGAGTCATCTAGAGAACCTCGCAGCAGTGTTCCAGAGGTTCAGAAAATTTCAACTCAAGTTGAAACCAAGGAAATGTGCCTTATTTAAGAGAAAGGTGGAATTTTTAGGCAGATTAGTCAGTAACAACGGACTTGAGATCGGACACCAGCACCTGAAACCAGTCAAGGGCTGGTTAATACCTACAAACACGAAGGAGGTTGAACAGTTTCTAGGGTTTGTCAACTACCATCGTTCCTTCATCAAGGACTACCCCAGTATATCTGCGCCACTGTATGAAGTGACAGGAAAAAATCCATTTTCCTGACTGCCCCAGTATTGACACTCCCTAACAACAGGAACTACTTCATACTTGATGCAGACGCCTCCAAGAACGCAATAGGTGCTGAGCTGCTCCAAGTCCAGAACGGACAAGAAAGAACCATAGCTTATGGTAGTTTTGTTTTGACTGCAGAACAAAGGAGATACTGCACAACCCGCAAAGAATTGCTTGCAGTTATAAGATTTACTAGACAGTTTAGGCACTATCTCCTAGGCAGACAGTTTACTGTGAGAACTGACCACAGTAGCCTAACATGGCTAGTCAACTTTAAAGAGCCCCAGGGACAGCTAGCCTGATGGCTAGCTAGCCTGATGGCTAGAGGAGCTCAGTCAGTACGACCTGGTCATCAAGCACAGACCAGGAAAACAGCATGTAGACGCAGATGTGCTATCCAGGTTGCCGGATAGATTAACAGTGTCCTCACTACACACCGGACACTAACCTGACAGAATTGCCATGTGGAGGCTGTAATTATTGCAAAAGAGCACACAGAAGTTGGGCTAAGTTTCTATGTGAAGTTGACGAAGCAGTACCTTTGACCAGAAAGAGACAGCAACCAAATAAACCGTTGCCGTTGGAGGATGTGTCAGCAGCCATGGCACTTTTGTTTGACAGCTCCGAACCGGAGCAGGCGGCGTTCCATTCAACAACAATGGAGTTGGCCTTTAGCCCAACATCAGCCTCAATAGTAGTAAATGGTGAAAATCACTGCTATATTGCAGCAGTGTCACAGACAGATGGAGTAACTATAATTGGATTCACAAACGATGAAGTGAAGGAGAAGCAAGCTAGTGATCCAGACTCTGAATTTGTACTGGAATGGTTGAAAGATGGAAGTGAACCATCGGAAGATGAGTTATTTTTGGCTTCTCCAGCGGCCAAGTGTCACTGGATCAACAAGCAGAAGTTCTTTCTGGACGATGGTATTTTGAAAAGTCATCCTAAGAAGGAAGGAGGTAACACTAGACTGGTGGTGCCAGCTACACTAAGAGAGACAGTCATGGAGCTGTGCCATGAACTACCTAGCGCTGGACACCAGGGTGTGGCAAGAACAATGTCCAGAATTAAGGACAAGTATCATTGGTACAATATGACGAAGGACATCACTACATTCGTCCTTACATGCGATACTTGTAATAAGAATAAGAAGCCTACGAGACACGGTAGATGTTCACTAACCAAGTACCATGCTGGTTATCCGATGGAGAGGGTCCACATAGACTTTATGGGACCGTTGCCGAAGACCAAGCAAGGCAACGAGCATATACTTATGATGGTGGACTGGTTCACTAAGTGGACAGAGTGTATACCGCTCCCATCTCAGACAGCAGAGACTACAGCTCAAGCAGCTATAAATGAGTTTTTTACAAGATTTGGCTACCCTTTTCAAATTTTTTCAGATCAGGGCAGGAACTTTGAGAGTTCACTCTTCAAGGCAGTATGCGATCTTCTACAGATCCACAAGGCCAGGACAACGCCTTATCGTCCACAGGCGAATGGACAAGTAGAGAGGCAGAATCGAAGCCTGATGGACGCAGTAAGATGCTTTGTTGACTCTCAACAGGAGAACTGGGACCAGCACTTAGCCCAGCTCGGTGGAGCTTTAAGATCCAGTGTAAACAGGAGTACTGGGTATACTCCAAATAAGCTTATGTTGGGGCGAGAAACAAACCAGCCGGCTGATCTCATGTTTGGTAGCCAAAGTGAGACAAAATATGAAGGAACAGACAGTTATATCATTGGACTGGAAAAGGCAATTAGAAATGTGCACACAGCTGCATGGAAGACATTAAAGACAACACAGGCCAAGATGAAACGGGACTATGATCTTAGAGTGTTAGAGAAGTCCTACAAGCCTGGAGACTTGGTCTACATTTTAGATACTGCTCAAATTAAGGGAAAGAGTAAAAAACTGAGTCCGCCGTGGAAAGGTCCCCGAATTGTTATTGGGAAAGTCACGGGACAAGTTTATAAGATTAAATTACAGAGAGTTGTCTTTAATACAAACCACGACAGGTTGAAACCCTGTAAAGACAGGAAGATCCCTGCATGGTTGCAGGCATGCAGGAAAGACTTCGAGCAAGGAGTGGATGTTCTTGCTAAACCACAGAACAAGTCATCAGCTCCACAGTACTGTGTGTGCCGTGGTCCAGATACTGGTGAAACAATGGTCCAGTGTGACCGGTGTAAGGAGTGGTTTCACCTGACCTGCATTGGGATGTCTGTCCAGGAGGCAAATGAGATAGACCCCTACATCTGCCCGAATTGTCAATTGGTATGTAGGGCGCCCCCTAAAAAAGGTAATAGGGGAGGGGAGGACCATTAGGTGACATCACTAATGGATTCTTTTTTTGTGTTTTTCAGATGTCAGGACAGAAGGAGAGCGGCAGGCCCTGGAGGCCGAGTGGAGAGAGCTCCCACCGTGGAGCTGGGGCCGACAGTCCCCCTGATAGCCCTTTCGATTATAGTATCTTGGACAGCCCGCTCCGTCGGAAGGTTACTACGGAGCTTGGAGATGACCATCTGGTGGAGGTGGTCGACAAGGAAACCACCAGTGGTGATGTCCCTGAGGGACATCCAGACGAGTCCAGTGATGATGCTCCTACAGGTCCTAAACCCAGAGATAGGACCCACATACCTCCCTCCTGGGTAGGACGGGAGAAGGACATCTACACCTGTCCCCGGACAGGTTCGAGGGAAAAGACCTGGTACACGGATCCCCGTGACCGTAATTGCAGCGTTAGAGGGTGTAAGGTGGTAACCAGGCACATGCGGGAACATGTGATCGGGGCACACTTGTCCCCTACTTTCGAGTTCACCTTTGGGGAGGAGTTGATGGAGGATAGAGGTTTCCACCTCTATCGGGGCCAAGTGGTCATGGCCCTGGCAAGGTGGCTGACCAGAAGGCAGGACGTCTCGGGCTGAGTTCATCCGGTGGCTGAATGCCAGGAGGAGAGTGCCAGAGGGATGCCATATCCCGACACATGCTTTTCCAGCCCTGAGGGCTGTTTGCACAGTTATGGGATGGCCGGAGTTGCGGGTCTACACCCTGCAACCGGTAAATAGTCCGGTCTGTGTTCTACACTGGAAGTTGATGCTGTCCCTGTTGCCATTGTTGACAGAATCCAGGAGGAACACCATAGCAATGGAGACCTACGGTCCCCTCACAGCTCCCAACGAGGAGCAAGTACTCAAGGAGAGCCAGGAGTTCCGTAGGGATCCGGACGTCGGATCCCCTAGACCTAGACAGGAGGCCCCCCGTCGGCCAACACCAACTGAGACGCACAGAGAGTCGACACCTCCCAGGAGAGAAACTGAGCCAGGCACGGCACCGGCTGCACAGGGCGAGGCACCCAAAGCAGGCCCTGTTGGGAAGCCGACCCTTATAGTGTTCAAGTGGAAGGGCGGCCGTATCGGTACAGAATGCCATACTGCAAGCAAGGGAGCTGTACGACCTGGAAGGTACGGTGTACCTAGAGTACCTCGGAGCTGAGGTTACGGACTCCGTGCAGCTGGACCTACTTCCAGCCATGTCGGACTTAGAGGTCCGTTTGCGCTGAAGGGAACCTAACCCTTTGGACAGTTGACGTCAGTCGTCAGTCAGGAATTGTAAATATAGATGTATATATATATTATGGTCAACATTATTGTTAGTAGCGTAGGACCAGTTGTTAATATTCTTATTGTTCCATCCGACTGAGGTACTGTTTTGGATTGGTTATATATTGATCTTTGATTTAGTTTGTGGTCCTGACTGACGTACAGATATAGTTCCCTGAGGGAACGTTACCCCGACTTGAATACTGGCATTTTGGTAGTTCTCACTGGGAACGATTGGATTCCGTATTCCCCAGTTGTGGTTGATCAAGTACATGTGTACTGTTCCTGCTGGAACGCCTTGGATTTCTTTCTGTTGGGGGAATACGTTCTTTCTGTAGATATGTTCCCAG
>MJUU01047393.1:0-12806 GCA_002080025.1 Modiolus philippinarum | reverse complement strand
GACTTTTGATATTTGGATTTGTCAGCTTTGCCATCGGTAGTTGTTTTGAGAAGTTGTCCGTAGATTTTAGTCGTAGTTATTAGTCCTTATTGTGTTAGTTTTACGTATTATAACTTTTTGGGAAGGTTAACGTAATCTTTTTGGAATCCCAAGCAGTGGGCCAGGGGGGTGGATTTTCATGTAGTAACCACCGGTTACTGGCCAGTATTTATATTGTATTTACCGGATTTGACGTAGACTTAATCCCATGGGGTGTTCAGTATCGTCCTCTGTCGGAACCGTATGGTTCCTCCTTTTTAAGATGGAGGGGGGTGTTGTGGAGTTGCTCTCCACGTCCCGTAAGTCCAGGAGGTTCTCCATTGTTGGAGTGGTATAATGGAGCCATGTAAGAAGACCCCCAACGAGGGGATGCTGACACGCATGGGTGAACTGGTACCTGTAGCTGTCTCTTGCAGCATAGTACCCAAAGGGAACGGACGTGTGTTGTGATTGTTAGAAGTCAGTGTAGATTCCTAATAGGACAGGTAATATATACTTTGAAGTGTAGTATAGTTTAGGTCCTGTCAGTCCATACGTCGTGGCGAGCGGACACATCACTTGGTACCCGTCGTCGGTCCCCCGAGTTACACTTCAATTTTTTTAAAATGAGCTATTTATATCATATTGCCCCTGACAACATTTAACGTGATAAAGTTGTCAAATCAAAGGATTAAGTGACTTATTATTACATTCCACAACATTTTATAGGGAATGAAAGACATAGAAACATCAAATTAAATGTAAAATAGACACAGATATGACGGTCCGCACCGAATCCGTTCCGAATTTTCCATCTTACTTAAACTTCCTGATTGATGAAACGATGTTATTTTTCTTCAAATTTTGTTGTGTTTGAGCCTTTTTTTATTCAATACTTTTAGGAAAGGCTTCAGATCTAGTAAATAAAGACTCGTACATACAAATCCGGATTTTTTTTTGGCGGCGGCGGATAAAAATCGTCGACGTGGGGGGGGCTTTTAGGGGATGCTGCGGTGCCTGAGAACCTAGCTTATTTTTTTTTTTAGCCTTACGTATGTTAAGAAAATGCGGACATCACGATTTTCTCCCACATCTGACAATCCTGACTGATGAACAGTATATCAGTTGTGTCCAGTGTTAGAAAAGTCGTAATTTCCCCATTTATTGATTGGAATTAAAATACATAAGCTTACTTATCAAACAGACAACGTTTATAAAAAAAAAGAAGACGAATTGTCACAACTTTGGTTTATTTACTTGATATTTTATGAAGTATGGTATGAGTAAAAATAAGAATGTCTGCCATTTATGGGGAATAAAAAAGACTGTTTTGTAAATAACAGAAGTAAAGAAATTTTGACAGAACCAATAAATTTTCTTACAGAGATGACTAGGGGTTTTACGAATCTATTAATAGAATGATAAGCGAGTGACGTTGTAATTCACAAGAAGGGATAAAATAAATACCGCGATACCGTAGAACCCGTGATTTCATAGGAAGGGAGTATAATGAGATTTCAAACTTACTCCAAGTTTCTAGATCATGCATTTTCAATCAGTATGGTTATTTATCTCACATTTTTTACAAAAAATAGTATATTTGCACAAGCAATCTGCTTTAATTTCAAGGCTAAAAATGGGTAAAGGGTTGTATAATAAACAGCTGCCCAAAGTCGCATGAAAGGCCCCTCGTCATCCTTCAAAGCTTCAAGTGATTTAGGTAAGGGGTTCTCAATTCAGAAGCACCTATAACTGCCTAATTAAGCTTGATATCTCTTTAAGAAATTAATCTGCAAAGTTTGAAGTGAGCTGATCAAAGTATTTATTAGTCAGAGCACGACTTGTAAAAAATTGCCTTAAAATTGACAAACAAAGTCCCATAACTCTTGCAAGAAACATCGAAATTTCACGAAACAGTATACAGATGGTGTGGCCATTGTACTCAATACCTCTACAAAGTTTCAAGTAAATTGGCCTAAGGGTTGTCAATTTAGAGTGTGACAAGTAAAAAATTGCCTTAAAATTGACGAATAAAGTCCCATAACTCTTGCATGAAAAATCAAAATTTCACGAAAAAGTATACAGATTGTGAGGCCATCATACCCAAGACTTCTACAAAGTTTGAAGGGAATTGGCCTAAGGGTTGTCAAGTTAGAGTGCTACATGTGAAAAATTGCCTAAAAATTGACGAATAAAGTCCCATAACTCTTGCAAGAAAAATCGAAATTTCACGAAAAAGTATACAGATCATGTGGCCATCATACCCAAGACTTCTACAAAGTTTGAAGGGAATTGGCCTAAGGGTTGTCAAGTTAGAGCGCGACATGTAAAAAAATTGCCTTAAAATTGACGAATTAAGTCCCATAACTCCTGCAAGAAAAATCGAAATTTCACGAAAAAGTATACAGATCGTGAGGCCATCATATCCAATACCTCTACAAAGTTTGAAGTGAATTGGCCAAATGGTTGTCAAGTTAGAGCAAACATATGAAACGGACGGACGGACAGACGGACGGACAGACAGACAGACAGACTGACGGATGGACAATCCGACATTGGTATACCATAATACATCTGTCATTAGACGGGCGTATAACAAGAGTTGTCAGAAGACAACATAGCTCACCGGGGATTCCAGTAGTCTCAATGCACAATAAATTCGAAAGTAATAGAAAGCTTTCTTTACAAGAAAGTCAAATATATCAAATATAAACACCCTATCATTAAACAACTTAATTCTAGAAGCAAAGTTAAAGTTTAAAAAAATTGCCCTAAGGGCAAGGTCAAGGTCAAAATGTCTACAAGTATAGTACCAGAAGAAAGCTCTAATCACAAGGAAGTCACATACCAAATATCAACATCCAAGCCGACGCCGGGGTATGACAATAGCTCTCCGGACATTCGTCCCGGCAAGCTATGAATTGAGAAAAACAGGTTCCATTGTAAACTGATATCACTGAATAGGCTCAAGTGGGGTTCCCATATTTTACCTGTGGTTTCTGTATTTAATTTCAATGATCATTCATTCTTTGGTTGTGAACTAGTATAAATTTTCTGCAAATCTTATTTAATATCTGTTCTAGTTAACAACCTTGGTATATCAGACTTGCCATGACACAAAATGGGTAATATTGACAGCAGTGTTGGTATAAACTGTGCAGTACTAAGAGTCAGTCAAACTAATACAGTGCAGCTAACTCAGGAGCAAACTTACCAAAGACAGTGGGCTAAGGTGCCTCAACAAATGTTTGTGGTAACTGAGCAGTACTCAAGAATCAGATAAACTTACCAAGTGCAGTCAGTTGATGTGATTTAAGCAAATGTTAGTGGTAACTGCAAGTCAGACACTTACCCAAGGCAATCAGCTTAGGCACTTTAACAAATGATGGTGGTAACTTAACAGCATACCTGCCAACTTTCACGATTTTGGCGTGATCTACACGATTTTAACCTTCTGTCACGATGTCACGATCGTGAAACAAAAATTTGGCATAAAACACGATTTTGAAGAAATTCACACGAAAAAATGTTTGTTTACACGATTTTGACCGTTGAAAAGGGAGATAATCCAAATTCTCGAAAGGGAGTTAACCAGATTCTCGATATTAGCCAATCAGAATCGGTTTTACATCAATCACGCTCTATTCGCGTGAAAAACAGCTGATTGGAGCCGGCGTGTAAACAATCGTAAACATGACGAGTTTGGTGGATTTTTTTGTTGATTTTAAGGCTTCGGCGACGTAAATGAAGTTATGTAAATGGATGGACCACCGGCAATCATAGTGAACAGTTCTTGACTTATGAATCAAGGTTCACAATCCCTGATACAACGAGCTGCAAGCACCACACTTGACAGTTCCGTGGATGGCTGTGCGAGTGACTATGTCGTTGCAAGTTCCCCGTTCTGCAGAGTTTGCATAGTTGAACTGAGTAGCCTTAACGACGTTAACAAACATATTGGAACTGTAATGCACGAAAGGTCACTCAAAATTCCAGAACACCACACTTGTGATTGAATCAGAAAAGGCAAAAAAAAATTAAAAAAAATATGTAATGCTTGCTTTATTTATAGAAGATTGGAATAAAAGGAGAAATGCAGTAAATGTACATCAGGCAATAATAAAGGAGAGAGAGCGTGGTTGCATTAACAAGCTTACAATCTTTAATTTTCCTGAAAACAGTCAACTGTAAATTCAAATAACAGCAACAATGATTAACAGGAAGCACTGCTCTTTGTTTCCCTTTAACAGTTAAAACTAAGTTAAAATTTAACAGAACATAAAACTCCAAATGGTCCAAACTGATTTATTTGACCAAAAGTATTGAAGAACCAGCAGAAATCCCCAAAACACAATAAAATAGGAATGTCTTGCCTCCCTCAATAAAAAGTTAAGTCTTCTATAACACCTAGATGTTTGTGTTTGATAAAAAAGAGCAGCAAGTATAAGACAAAAAAAACTTTGCGCAAAACGCCGCGAAATCTCACACGACTCAAAAGGAAGGTCGCGCATAAAAACCCCCATGGAGATTTTCAAAAGTTGGCAGGTATGTAAACAGTACTCAGCATTACACAAACTTGTTCAGTGTATTGGAACTTAGATAGCTTAACAAATGCTTATGGGCACTGAGGAGTACTCTACAAACTTACCCAGGGCAGGTAAGCTGAGATTCCTTAACAAATGATCATGGTAACTGTGCAGTATTCAGAGTCGGACACACTTACACAGGGCAGTCAGCTGAGGTGCCTTAACAAAAGCTTTGGCAATTGTATTAGCAACAATCAAATCAGACATTTTTACCTAGTGCAGTCAGCTGAGGTGCTTTAACAAATGTTAGTGGTAATGAGCAGTACTCAGAGTCGGACAAACTTACCCCAGGCAGTTACATGAGGTGCTTTAACAAATGTTGGTGGTAACTGAGCAGTACTCAGAGTCAGACAAACTTACCCAAGGCAGTTACATGAGGTGCTTTAACAAATGTTGGTGGTAACTGAGCAGTACTCAGTGCTGTAACTGGACCATTGGTACATCCTATCACTGTACAGGCTCTGACATAAAATTGGTATGATGTGTATACCTAAATAAAACAAATACATGTATGGTGTCAATCAAAAGGTAACAGGATACAACGCTAACACTTGCTCTTTAGTTCCGGGCTAATAAGTTTGAAGGACTACTAAATTTTCTATATTTGTAGTCTTTTGGGCTAGCAAGATTTTGAAAGTTTCACAAAAGTGTATTTATTTTTGGCCTGTAAAATCACTGAAGGACTAGTGAATTCACGCATCTTACAATCCTTCTGTCTACCAATAATTTGATGAAGTTGGTGTAAAATCCTGGATAACAATTATTATACATGTAAAATAATTTGCAAAAACAGATTTATAGGATTTACAGGTTTGGTTATCATAGATTTAAAAGTTAACTTAATTTTTGTATTAATGATTTTGTCTAAACTTTATTTCAGTTTCAATATTTTCAAGACATCACGAACACAAAATGATACATAAATACCCAATAAATACCCAATAACCTTTTCATATGAAATTAAAGGATAAACATGGTTTTAAGATGGAATATCTAACATAATAAACTATACCAAATCACCAATTAACATAACAAAATTTAATATGGTAGCAGTTTACTATAACTCAATTAAATGTAAAATAAAATATTAAAACATGTGCACTAATTATGGTGGGTTTCCTGGCTCTTTAACGTATTGTATTTGCAATTCTTCAATGAACATACCAATATTCCTAAAGTAACACATATAGCAAGTCCTTCTAAACTATACCAAATCACCAATCAACCAATTAAGATTCTATAGAAATTCTATTGTATACCAATTTGTACTGCCTGAAGGGGTTTACCTTGTTACTCCTGTAATGACAAATTGGTATACAAAAGAATTCTATAGAATCTTGATTGGTTGATTGACAAAGAAAGATAGGAGTTTTGAAGGAGTTGTTATAGGTGTTACTTGAGGAATATTGGTATGTTCATTGAAGAATTGCAAATATAATACGTTATTGAGCCAGGAAATCCGCCATAAAACTGAATAAGACTTTTGTTCATAGTGATTACTTAAAAGATAAACTATAACACAATTAGAAGTTTTCAGATGAACAAATCTTAGGATGTTTGAAACTTTGTTAAAATTTCAATTTCATATATTTACAATTTGTAACATTTTTTTCTTCATAATTCCCAAGAAGCAGATTACAACTTCTCTTATAAAATTCTTTATTATATATGATCTTAATTTTACCAGTAATTCTGTCACATTGAAAATTCTTTCTCCACCTGTGTAGATCAGAGTACCATCTTTATAAAGGAAATACCCTGTAATAATACCATTTGGCCTGCCTGGCTCCTCCCACATTATAGACAACTCTGTTGTATCTTTTAAAGCTGTTGGTGCTGGAACCTCTTCAGGAGCTTTACAAAACAAAACAAAATGATACTGGCATAAAAATTTTTAAATGAATATCATGGTTAGAATTTTTATTCAGAATGGGTAAAAATGTGGCATGTACAGGTAAGGAACAAAATGGCTTATGACTATCAAGCAAGACTTACTGGCATGGAATAAATCACCTGCATTTAAAGTGAAACAAAAAAAATACTGGAATTTCACAACTAACATTTTTAGAGCCAAAACAATTTCAGAATTTTATTCAAAAATCCCTAAATAATTGGTCTTACTTCTTTTTTTTTTACTTTACACTTTTTTATGGCTAGGTGAAATTCCCTTATCCGTTATGGCAATTTTAAATTGCAATTTCTCCAGCGTTATATTAACTATGGTCCTGAAATTCAGATATGATATTATTATTGGTGTTCCCATTGTATGGTCTGAGTTTCATTAATATATCTTGAAAAAATAAATGAATTAATTAAAGTTGAAGTTACTTAGATATATAGTAATATATTGCATCTTTCATCCCTTAATTAGACAAGAGGCTCTCAAGAGCCTGTATCGTTCACCTGGGTCATGGCTGACACAATAAGTCAAAATTATCACGTTTAAGGTTCTCATTTTCAAATTTGTTTATTGACTGTTTCAGGGTCTCATTTGAAGTTTGCTGATGTTATATGATCCCAAATTAAACTATGTTCCCCACAGGCAGCTATTTTTGATGGGGCGTAGACCAACTGTCACTTTTCTTGAAGAAGACCATGTTAGCATCTTGGATGCTATGCGGACATGCCAGACACATTTTATGAAGGGGACCAAGTAAGGACCATTGTGACTAAGTATGATTCCAATTGGCCATGTACTTTCAGAGGAGAAGATCTTTGAATATGTTTCCCTATAGGGTCCAATGTTAAAAACATATTCCCTCCTGGCAGCCATCTAGGATATGATGGGGACTTGCTGAACACATTTTTTAAAAGGGGCCACATAAGGACCATTGTGACTAAGTTTGGTTCCAATTGGCCCAGTATTTTCAGAGGAGAAGATTTTTGCAATATTGTCCAATTTTGGACAAAGTTCCCCGCTGGCGGCCATCTTGGATGACGTGCAGACTTGCCGGACAAAATTTATAAAGGGGACCACCAAAGGACTATTGTGACCAAGTTTGGTTCCAATTTGCGCAGTGGTTTCAGAGAAGATCTTTGAATGCTTTCCCATAGGGTCCAATGTTAAACCACGTTCCCTGCTGGCGGCCATCTTGGATATGATACGGACTTGCCAGACATTTTTTTTAAAAGGGGCCACCTAAGGACCATTGTGCCCAAGTTTGGTTCCAACTGGCCCAAGCTGTTTCAGAGACGAGAAGAAGATGTTTGAATGAAAAGTTAACGACAGACAGACCACTGACACAGTGATGGCAAGAAGATCACCATGGCATAGCCATACAGGTCAGTTACAAAGTTATTCAGGCATAATAGCTCAGATGCTATTTCAATATTTATCTGGGAGAGACATTTGCATGGTGGGCAAGCAAAGCTTTATATCATGATACAATATACATCTATATACAATTATTATTGTATAGTTTATGAATTATTTTTGCAAAAAAATGTAAAAGTATGTAAAAAAACACTTTTTTGCTCTTGATTATGGAACAAATAATTATTTTTAATAAAGTGATAACAGGGAATTTCTCTTAAACTGAAAAGAGAAAAGTAAACCAAAGAAGATTTGAACACAGAATTTAAAGGGAAATAACTCATAACCATATGGAATTGAAATTTTTTATTTGGTGAAAAAGAGTCAATAACTACAACATAGGCAATTGGATTTTCTTCAAAATTTCAGAGTTTGTAGACCTTGATATGCTGAACATTTTTGCAATTTACACTTCACCTCTATCCGTTATAGTTTTTGAAATAAAAAATAAAAAATGCATAAATTTTGAAAATTTTACGGAAAAAGGGCTGTCACTCTGAGACTGGTTTTCTGATTTCCTTCAAAATTGCAGGGCAGATAGATCTCGTCATTCTGAACAATTTTACTTCTGTCAGATTTTTGATATCTGCAACGGTTTTTGAGTTATTTGCCAAAAACAGCAATTTACCCCTATGTTCTATTTTTAGTAACAGCAGCCATGTTGTTTGGTCCTCGAACTAACCGAACATATTTTTTAAACTACATACCCTGGTGATGACCCAGGCCAAGTTTGGATTAAATTGGCCCAGTGGTTTCAGAGGAGAAGATTTTTTAAAAAAAGTTTACGACGGACGGATGGACGGACGGACAGACGGACGCCAAGTGATGGCAAAAGCTCACCCTGGCATAGCCAGGTGAGCTAAAAAAGTGCCCTGATGTCAGGATAAAAGTTTAAAATGTAGACATAAGATATGACTTGAATCAGGATGTATTGCTTGAATATGTACAGTAATCATTGACAGCAGCCACCATTATTTTGTGTTACTTATAGGTTATTGTTTTATTAATGTTTACAAAATACAAGTATCTCCATAGAAATGTACATGATGTAAATTACCTTCCTGATTAGTAAATACTGTAACTCCCTCAGAACTTTCTGTACAGCCTCCCCCGGTACAGGCAGCTATCTTTATACTGTAGTTTGTATGTGGGGTAGCATTACTTATCTGACCTTGAAAATAAATACAAATAAATCATTATAAAAAAAATTCCACACAGTATTCCGTTAGATACTACAAATGCATCATTTAGTTTTCTATTATAGTGCATTGTGTATGACCTTACTGGTCTACTAATTCCCTATTGTGTAACAAATTAAGCAATTTAAGTAATCTGTAGGTGTTATTCTTTTTTACCTACATATCGCATATATTGGAAAAGGTTTTTGGAGGATAGCTTTTGTTTGCTAATCAAAACTTTTTGTTTGCTAATCAAAACTTTAAGGGTCCTTTTGAATTGTCAGGTGGTGTTTAAATTTGTTAGGAATTAGAGAGGGATCTTGTTTGTCGTCAGATCTGAGCTAATTTAGCAATCTTTGTTCATGACCTCCAATACATTATTTCTGTAAGGTTAAACAGTTTTAGAAACTCTTACATAGGGTCTAAAGTTTAAAATTTGTTCAATGCCGACATCCATGTTTTTTTTATGGGATTGGATCAAAATGAGAAACCTTTCATATATCATGAAGCAGAGAGCACCAAAAACTGAAGAAATATACCAGTACATGAAATTATTAACACCATGATACATGTACATTATTCTGTCAGTACAGATACATCTTGAATAAACACTGCAAAAATCATGCAAATCAACATCCCCTTCTTTCTGTCATCAAAATCTTATATGATGAAGTTTATAATTTACCTGCATATATTTTGTCACCATATTCAGCTTGTACAGGTGGAATATCTGGATAGTCCAGGTTATAAGCCCTCAGATAGTACCTGGATAACAGCCCTGATACAGATGCTGGTATGGTCCATTTGGCTGTAATCATATAACCAGTCACAACTACTACATCATAGGGTGGTGCTACACCAATAGGGGCTAGAAAAATATAGGAAGCAGATATAATTGCACAAAGTATATGGGGATTGGAAGACACTTTAACTAATTTTCAATGGGCACTATGGAATGTTTGACACTTGAAGTGTATTAACACTAAAGAAAAAATAAAGGGCTACGCCGAGCGCAGCATGATACGACCGCAGTATGTCGTCCACTGAAATTTGAAAAAGTGTAATTTAAAGTGAGTATGGACATAGGAAAGAGCTTGACACAATAATTAGATGGACGCAATAAGGAGATTGACAGAGTAATTAGCTGGACACAAACTAGGGAAAATAAAAATTAGCCCTTATGACTCCTTATGATTCCTCTTTGACCCTCTGTAGCTCAGAAACGGTAAGAGCTACGCCCAATCCATTGACATGATGCTGAAAGCTTATATCAAGAGGAATCAAAAGAAAAAAATCCCATCGAAATGCGATGAAAAATAAAAATTTAAGGTAATCTGTAAATTTACGATTTTGGCCCCCTTGGCCCCTCATAGCTCAGGAACGGCAAGAGCTACGTCAAATCTGTTGAAATATTACTGAAAGCTTACATGAAGTAGAATCCAAAGAAAAAAATCCCATCGAAATCCGACGAAAAATAAATTTTTTAGGTTATCTGTAAATTTACGATTTTGGCCCCCTTCGGCCCCTCATAGCTGGGAACAGAAAGAGCTACGCCAAATCCGCTGACATATAATTGAAAGCTTACATAAAGAGGAATCAAAGAATAAAATCCCATCGAAATTCGATGAAAAATAAAAATTTTAGGTTATCTGTAAATTTACAATTTGGGCCCTTTCAGCCCCTCATAGCTCCGAAACGGTAACAGCTACGCCAAATCTGTTGTCATACTACTGAAAGCTTACATCAAGAGGAATCCAAAGAAAAAAATCCCATCGACATCTGAAGAAAAATAAAAATTTTAGGTTATCTGTAAATTTACAATTTTGGCCCCTTCAGCCCCTCATAGCTCGGAAACGGTAAGAGCTACGCCAAATCTGCATCAAAATCGGACTAAAAATAAAAAAATGAAATTTTTGAAATTCGCCCCTTTTGGGCCCCATTTATCTCGTGAACGGTACATGCCATGTGAAATCCGTTGGCATACTCCAGATTGGAAATTTTCTAAGGAGTTTACTGAAAGAAACCCCATCAAAATCCGATAAATAATAAAGATTCTACAGTCAAATATGTGAAAACAACCAATTTAACCCCTTTTGGCCCCTTTTTCTAAAACGGGCGGGGCCAGGAACATAAAATTATAGCCTGGGCTAGAGCATGTGCCAAGAAACATCATACTAAAATTTGAAAATGATCTGTACACTGGAACCAAAGTTATGCTGTCCACAGACACAAAAATACCCAATTTTACCCCTTTTTGGCCCCTTTTTCTGAAATGGGCAGGGCCATAAACCCGAAATTAAAACCCGGGATAGCCATCATGCCAAGAAACCACATACTGAAATTTCAAGATGATCCGTCCACTAGAAACAAAGTTATGCTGGCCACAGACGCCGACGCCGACGCCGACGACTGCGCCATAACATAATACGACCGCAAAATTTTTGCGGTCGTATAAAAATCATAAAATTTAAGCAGGGTGTGTCATTTATATGCATGTAAGCACTGTTAAATACCTAAAATTCCAGAAAATACCTTTATTTCTGGAAAAGCCCCTATGAATGAAATGTATGAAATAACTTTTTTCTCCCTTCATTTGTTATGTAAATTTGGAAAGTTAAAAAAAAAATCAATAAACAAATGCAAGTAAGCTTACAAAATTGAAAAGAAAAATTTATCAATTTTACATCTATAGCTCTATAATTTCAATTTTTTGACAAGATTGCAATCACACCTACAAAAATATAGATCAGTATTTATTTGGAAATATCTTTCTCATTATGGTATCTCCACAACATTCCCCTCTCAAAATTCTTCTTTATAAGAAGTAATTGTCGTAAATATGGGATTAAAAAATTCACCATGTGGAGTGCTTAATCACTGAATGCTAAATTACCTCCTTCTCTAGTACGTCCATAAGACCATGGACTGGCAGCATGTCCTGCTTTATTGTTGGCCAAGACTCTGTATAGATAATCTATAAGTTATAAAAAAGAAATGTGTCTATTTTAAAGAACAACATATAATGAATAGGAGTATAATTTATAACCATAAAACAGACTAAGGCCATACAAAATTAATTAATTGGTTCTCAGGCAATTTTTCATCTAAAATAATGAGGGAGGGAGGTGATTTTTTTTCATCTTTTTATTTGCCAAAAAATGGATGAGGCAGCTTTTTACATTGTAAAAACCACCAAAAAATGTAGTGAGGGAGGTGATTTTTTGTTTTTATTTTATTGAAATGGCAAAAAATAGGGTCAATGAGGGGCTTTTTTCAAGCCTCAAACTAGATGAGGGAGGGCCTGTGAACCAATAAATTATTTTTTTATGGCCTAAAGCCTACAGTTTTCATTGTAGAAATAAAACCATTTTTCTTCCAAATTAATGATTGATTAAGTAATTTTTTAAGCCTAGTAAAAACTGATTTTAGGTCTTCACACATATCTACTTTTTGTATCAGTTTCGATTATACTAAAAGGGAATCACTTATGACTTTTAATGAATGATGCTAAAAAACAATTTCCTCATAAACAAGTGAATTAAAAAGTGCTTCATTTCTTCATTTATTTTCATTAAAATTGGCCTGTAAAATGAATTTTGCATTGCCTTAGCACTGCTTTAGTTGTTGATCTGTACATTCAGTGCTGATATTAAATTGATATTGGGTGTTATTTGGTAACTGAAATAAGCAAGACAACTCTTACCTGAATAT
>MJUU01047392.1:69711-163821 GCA_002080025.1 Modiolus philippinarum | reverse complement strand
TTGTTTGTTTCTTTTAAGCCTAGTTCATCGTTTGGGATCGTCACTATCGGTTTTCAGTGATAGTCAATAATTTTAAAACCTGTTGTTCGGGATTGCCAAGAGCTGGAAATAAAATGAGGATTCCGCCGTTTTACAGTACTAAATGAAAAGCTAGATTTCATATACAATAAATCAAATATTGTACTTTACATAAGCGTCGAAATTCTTAAGTTTTATAAAGGCGTTTTTAGATGAAAAGTGTTTTAATGCAGATTTTCAGCAATAAAATTGAAAATTGCAAATTTCTTCCTCAAAATCTCCGAAGTTTCAAAAGATCGTTACTTAGTATTTGTCATGAATATTCATAGACATGTTAGCTACATTTAAAGCATAAAAGACAAATGTATTATTGAATATTAATATGATTTATTTGTAAGTGAAAGCATCACCTTCTTCTGTCTTCAAGTTGTTTACAAATCTGCGGGATAGCCACTGTAGTTGGGATTGCCGGTAATAGGGTGTGATAAATTGATGTCGGTTGAACGTTTTTAAACAAGGGCGTCATAAAAAAAATAAGACCACTGCATTTTCAACGCAAAAGTTTCAGAGTATAGGGAAACTTTTCATGGTTGGAATTAGGTTGATTTTAACGCTCATCACTCATAGATTTTTGAAACTGCTATCCGCTTACGTTATTTACACTCTTTCATGATCTGTGTACGATTTAACGCACAAAAAACGTTAAAGAAGACCGATTTCACTGTTTTCTTCAATTTTTTGCCATTAAGGGAAGTTTTCTGATAGTTCATTGGTTCAAGGTGATGGTTTTTCTTTGTCTACGTTTAGAAGTTAGCAACATAAAGACCCTGAAATTTCATGTCTTTTTAATAGGGCTGTTGATGAAAGTCTTCCTAACAGAGGACCCCGAGTGAACCCCGGGATATAGAAATATGACCTAGTATCTCCGGCTTGCAGGGTGTGACCCCTCCTAAACGGGGCTGACCCCGAGGGTCCCGGGATATAGAAATAGGACCCATTCCGTGGTTGTGCGGGATGAATAAATACACAGCCCATCTTTCGGATTGGATGTAAACTCAGGTCCACGTGTTGGAAGAAATGCCACGCGTCCTGCATGTTAAAGAACCCTTGTAGCAAGCTCTTTTTTGAGTGATCCGTAGGTGATCGGCTACAAGGCTAAATTCTCCGCCCTTTTCGATTTCACCCTACTTTTCCAGTGGCAGTCAGAATTTCCCGTCCCATGGCCCTTTCCATACCCCAAAGTGATTATTTATTAACAAACTTGTTCTCGTCTTGATATAGCTGAAATATTGCTGAGTAGACGTAAAACAATATTAAATCAATCAACCATCAACAGTGTTATTTCTGGAATTGACGGTTGTGAAGCATACATTGATGACATTCTCATATATAGTGACACTTGGGAAGATCATCTTTAGATACTTCGAACTTTTTTTGAACGTTTAAGCAGTGCTATGTTAACAGTCAACCTCTCCAAGAGTGAATTTGGATGTGCTTATGTAAATTATTTAGGAAATGTTGTAGGTCAGGGTCAGGTAAAACCTATTGATGCTAAAATTAGTGCTATTTCTAGATTTCCTAAACCTGAGAATAAGAAACAATTGATGCGTTTTCTGGGAATGGCTGGATATTATGGAAAATTTTGTCAAAACTTCTCTTCAACTAGTGAGCCTTTGACTAAACTACTGAGTAAAAATATAAAGTTAATTTGGTCTAAAACAACGGCAGTAGAATACCGAAGGAACAAGGGAAGCGATGACTACAAAACTCGAAGTCCAAAGACATGGCAGAAACGGTAACAGATAAAAACAAAGACAAAACAAGGACGTGAGACAGCTAAAAGTTGTGATGAGTCATTTGAAGAACTAAAAGCCATCCTAGAAAGTGCGCCATTATTAGCAACACCTTATTTTAATTGTCAATTTAAATTAGCAGTAAATGCAAGTGATGTTGCTGCTGGTGGTGTTTTATTACAAGAAGGTAAAGATGGTATAGACCATCCTATTGTTATTTGTCTAGAAAATTTAATAAGCACCAGAGAAATTACTCCGCAATTGAAAAAGAATGTTTGTCTCTGATTTTGACTTTACAACATTTTGAAATTTATGTTACAGCTTTAATTCAGCCTATCTTTGTATATACTGATCACAACCCTCTCAAATTTTTTCAATAAATGAAAGATATAAATCAAAGACTTTTGAGGTTGAGTTTGACTGTGCAAGGTTTTAATCTAGACATAAGACACATTAAAGGAAAAGATAATGTCATTGCAGACGCATTGTCAAGAGTTTGATCAATTTCATAACACCTCATTGTTTGTTTTAAACGTTTTTCATTGCATTCAAACATTTTCTTTTGGGGGGAGGTGTTATAGGTAATTAAATGTTGTAAATATTCTATAATGCATTTTATTCATTGTTTTTATTTTGTACGGCCTATTTGTTTGGCCTAGTTATGTTACTTGTTTACAATAAACAATGGTCAAGGTTTTTACACCTAAAACATAGAAATTTCTAGAATTTAAATTTAATATTTAACACATAGAATTTTCTTGAGGTTTTCCTTACATAATCATTCTAGTCATGAGATTGTCAGATGATTAGAATGTTCCAGTCGTATCTTGTGGATAGATTTTTCTGGAAAGAATAAATGTATTTATATAAGGTAGCTGAAAAGGGTTAAGGCAGTTGAATAAGTTTATACAGGATTAATTAGTTTATACAGGATTTTCACGCACATCTTTTGTATTGGAAATCGACATCAATTATTGTGAATCTATTGTCAACTATTTATTGTGGATAACTAAATACCGAAGTTACTGTGAATTTACTTTCTGCATATGCGCATTTCGACAACTTATGTCTCATCAGTGCAGATAAAATCTAAACGATTGGAAGACCATAAACTCAAAGATGTTTAAAAACTGATAGAGAAGAAATTATCGTTATGGATTATATGGATTGTTCTATTGGACATTTATTGGTGGAATAAAGTGAACTATTCATTTGGATTAATACTTGGACTTCATTATTGTCAGATAAGTCGTATATCGTAATGTTAATTTGTAAAATCATCATTTTTGTCTTATTAAAAGTTAATTTTGAGCCAATATTGTTTTATCTTTGCTGACTTCAATTTACAATTATTCATTGGTCGTTTCTGCCACATAACATTTTGTTGCTATTATATATCTTTATATAACTAATTTTGTAACATGCCAATTCTGTCGAAATTAACACTTATGATAGAGAAGGTCATGGGGTTCAAATACTCTGGTACCAACCCTTCAGCTCTGTGTGTATCTTAATTTGCAGTTTTTTACCAATTACTTATCATGCTTATGTAGCGATGAAGACCATATGCAATTTCATTTACAAGTTATTAGTCAGAACCCCATAATTGACAAAATATTTATGTTTCCAGAACCATATTGACGACACTATATGCCGACACATTATACTGACTGTAAATATTTTATTGCTTGATATATTAAAAGAGATTCCCCTTTTATACAAGTAAAATGTCAAAAATGTATTGTTGAGTGTTATTCCACAAGGAATTTCTTCATGAACATAGACCCTCCACTGGCATACTCTAACAGATTCTGTGGCATCGTTTAACAGGATATTTGGGAATTTTACTGTTTCCTATGTCTTCATTATCACTCTTGGTGATTTAAAATCAACCTACAAATACACAGAAAAAATATTTGGTATCTTTGTTGCTATGATAAACCCTTTTAAAACTATTTTTGTAACATTAAAATGTATGTTCTATCGAAATAAAGAACATTTGTGAAACACTTATGGTGAGGGTCATGGTGTCAAATATTCTGGTACCAACTGAACGGGTTCCTCTTTCGGCTCGGAGTAGATCTTAATTAGCCTAAACTGTTGGAAATTATTAATCATGCTTATATACCTTTGAAGACAATATGTATTTGTCAGAACTCTAAAACAAAGGAAATTTGTATATTTCCAGAAACACTGATTTCTAATCAAAAGTGGTCAGAGGTTTTAGTTCAACATCTAGTGTACCAAGTATGATCAAATGTACAGATTGTCCGTCCTTCGAACTCCTGCATATTTTTTAATAATGTTTCTTAATTGAATTTCTCTTAAGGTGTCTCAGTGGTTTTATTCCGCCATTTTTGTCTAATACTTCTCATTTAGTTTCATTCGTTAATAAATTTAACAAAATAGTTATATAAAATGTAAAGAAAGTCCCAAGGTATTTAACAATTTTATTCCTTGTCACTTTTACGTTATTTTACTTTACAAAAAGGTAAACAAAACAGATTCACTTTAAATTTGTTGCTGGATTTACAAAACACAGCAATTCTGCAAGGGAGACAATTTGATAAAAATATTCAATATAGATTTCACTAGAGAAATTGACATTTCGCAATTTATCTCTCTTATTTCAACGATGACCCTTAATTTTTGTGTCGCCTGCTGTAAGCAGAGTCGACACATAGGGATTACTATCCGTCGTCGTCGTCGTCCTGCGTCGTCTGTCGGTTTTTGAGTCCGTAACTCCTATAAAACTAGTAGTCCGATTCCAACCAAACTTTTAGGATATGTTGTTCACTTGGTGTAGTTTCGCACCTGATACTTGGAATTTTGATTTTACAGATTTTAGAGGATCAGAGCCAAGATTGCTCATTTGTGAGTCCGTCAGTTTTGAATCCACAACTCCTTCAAAACCGCTGGTCCAATTCCAACCAAATTTTCAAGATAAGTTTTTTACCTGGTGTAGATTTGCACCTGATACTTAGAATTTTGATTTTACGGATTTAAGATATTCACGGAGCCAAATTACTCAGCTGTGGGTCTGTCAGTTTTTGAATCCACAACTCCTTCAAAACTGCTTGTCAAATTCCTACCAAACTTTAAGGATATGTTGTTCACCTGGTTTAGATGTGCACCTGATACTGAGAATTCAGATTTTACAGATTTTAGAGGTTCACGGAGCCCAAATTGGTCATTTGTGGGTCTGTCAGCTTTTGAAACCGCAACTCCTTCAAAACTGCTGGTCCAATTCCAACCAAACTTTCAGGATATGTTGTTCACCTGGTGTAGATGTGCACCGGATACTTAGAATTTTGATTTTACATATTTAAGAGGTTTAGGGAGCCAAAGTTGCTCATTTGTTATTCTACTTAGTTAATCCTCAATTCCATCATAGCTGTAAGTCAGATTCCAACCAAACTTGCAGTATATGTTGTTCACCCGATCTTGTTGTGCATCTAATACGTAATATTTTGATTTTACAGATTTTAGAGGTTCAATGAACCAAAATAGCTCATTTGTCAATTTAGTTTGTTAATGTGGTACTTTTTCAGAACTAGAAGTCATATTCCAACCATCCTTTCAGGATTGTTGATCCCTTGATTTAATTGTGTACCTGATACTTAAAATTTTGATTTTAAAGATTTTAGAGGTTCACTTTGCCAAAAATGGCTCTTCTGTAGTGCAGGCGACACAAGTGTTCCATGGAACACACATCAATTTTTATTTTTTATATGTAAACTATATACTGATTTAAAAAAAACCCATGCAAATTATGAACAAAATCTATCATAGATTTTTATTTTTATAGTTCGTTTTTATTCATAGAGGTGATTGTTTCTAATTAGTTACGACATTAATCAACACTTTAACTGTTGGAATGGCTATGATACTAGAACTATGATATTGCGATTTATTTGTCTCTCAATTCTTTTTAAACGTCTGACCATTTGACAAGTTTCAGTTTTCTGTTTATATGATAAAATATCTTTGAGGATTTAGCTTTTTCCGATTGGCTGTTTTAAATATAGATTTTTGTTTGACAAATACTGGAATGTAAGGTAAATAATAATGAGTAAATAAATGACTTACTGGAGTTAAAAGATAGAAAATAAATTCTAAAGAAGAATAGTGTATTTAATCAAAATAGATGTAAGTGATTCGTGTATACATAATAGTTCAGTATTTAATTTTGTCCTTAAAAAAAAGTTTTTTGTAGTCAGTTAACATCCTATAGTAAGTGCTTTTTTATACAGAATCAACCGTTTGTGTAGTGTTTAACGTCTGTATGGCAATGGTCTCTTGCCTCCATTGTTAATTTGGATTTACCAAGATTGTCTTTTGTTTTGCGTTTATAATCTCCCATAAATGCTTTGTATTTTTCGTCAGACTTTGGTCACTTTGGTTTGGGCACTTGAAATGTCTTGCCTATCTTCTATAGTTGATGATTTTTCCAAAAGATTTTTGTTTTCACAAATTCAGCTATGCTCGTTAGGATTTCATTTTGCTCCTCGCAATGCTTTATTAGTTCTTCAAGTGAATAAGTGCTCACATACTGGAGTTTGTCTAAAAAGTTCCCCTAGGAAGCTTGGCAGTTGAAATATAGAAAAATCCAATTTAATGGTTATGAATTTCGGCACAACGTAGCGTTCTTAAAAGATTCTTAGTAGTAAAATATTCTCTGATTATGTGTAAGGAGTGCTTAGCTTCATGAGTTGTAATTTAACGCCAACTTCAACAATATTTCATCTAAAAAGAAAAGATAATGATAATATTAATATAAATAATTAATAAGATAGTCATTAAAAACACAAGGCTATGTACAAATAAAAAAAAAACAATTTCTAAAAACATAAAATCATGTAATATACGATTTAAGATAAACAGATCAGATTTGATGAACTTTAAAAATTGGACAATAAACTTATATTACATATGGTAGAGGTTCCTATTGATTTCATTGGCTGAAACGGTCACGTGATTTTATGAATATTCAGTGTATTTGAGCTTTGTTTCTATTTATGTATATTAACGCTATGTTTCTATTTTTAGTACATTAACGTTATGTTCCTATCTGTGCAGTCATATATTTAATTCAGATCCGGTTGAACATTTAAAATTTATTGTTTTTCACATAGAAAACTCTTGTAAAAGGTATATAAAAATTTGCAAGACGCTTTACACATAATGGTGACGCAGGGGTTCAATTATTTTTTCAAATGTCAAATTCAATTATGCCAGAGCTTATATTTCGAGTTAAGTTCCGGCGTATTCACAAAATCTGTCCCCACGAAAATGTAATGAATTACCATGAAAACCACATATGTAATCTAACAATGATGGACTTTTTACTCTGTCAATATGTAAAGTATGGACCTGTTAGGAATATATTGACCTCGGACTTTGTCCTTGGTCAATATAAACCTAACAGGTCCATACATAATATATTGACTTCGTAAAAGGTCCATAATTGATAAATATTTTACTTAGCTTGATTGGAAAATCAAATACCTGATTCATTATTGACAGACATCTTTGCATTTCTATCAAACGTTTATCCATATACAAACTATTAAATATTAAATTGTTTGATTACTTAAAACAGGCCCACCTTTCTGATATTGCACTAAGCATTTTTTGCCATCTGGATGTTGGCTAAAAATATCAAAATTGCAAATTTGACGAATGCAATACAATATTAAAATGTAATATAATATCATCATGAATTCGACATGTACATATGTTTTTTGCAAATCATTGATTTATTTGTATTTGTCCTTGACTGAACTTGTTCTCATTCAGAATGGGAGTAAATTTTATGATTTGTTTTATATTGATTAGACACAAGTGCAAAAACTAAATTTACAATAACTTCGGCCCGATTCGGTTTTCGGGGGTTTTGTGTAGAGAGATTGGGTGCTGACTAAGGATATAAGCTATCAATGTCATAATACGGAAATCCTGGCCGCGAAGTATTTTAGCTAAACTGTAGAGAAACGTCACTCTTAGCTTATCAAGAGTCTTAACGTCTGAATGAAGCTGTTTCTCCTACAAGCATGTCTTGCATCAGTCATTATGGCGGTGTCATTTCTCCTCTCTTTCCTCTGTAATAACATCACGAAGTGATGTCACTATGTCATTGTATGTAGGAAATAATGTTTTAGCTGGAAGTTCAATGCTATCAAATCATTAAATTTTTGATACATAGCTGGGTACATCCAGCACAGAGGTAAGAATAGAGTTACTTGTAATTCACTGTACTATCATGTTTATACTGTGATCAATAATGCCATATAATTGGGACACCTTGTTCCTTTATTAATTTAACAGCTGGTCTCGCAACATTTCCTGTTTTGGTCATATCAACAGGTTTCGAAGGTCAAAGCTATTCTACCAAGTTCCTGAATCGGTTTTCAGGGGCTTTAGAGCTGCCGGGCGCGTCCCCTTGTTGATTGATAGGAAATGCCCTGTCAGTGCGTGGTAGTTAAGTCATAATGCAAAAAGCCTTAACGCGAACCATTGTAGCCTAGCAGTGTGTAGAATCGTCAAGCTCCATGCAGTATAAAGACCCCTTCTATATTTCTCTAAGGAGTGTAGACGCACTTGCTGTCGTACAGAAGGCAAATTTTCTGTCAACTTCTATCCTTTCTGATTTTTCATCTACTCAATTTTTATATACAAGTCCATAATATTCCTTTCAACGTTGGATTCAGTCTTCTATTGCTGCTTTTGACTTTCATATTTTCCATCAAGTTCCAATTACTGTTTTGGCATTTATTAGGTTCTATACTAGTTAATATTTTCAATTATTGCTATGACAAGAAAGAGTTACTTTTTTACAAAGACAGAGCATACTAAATTTAATATACAAGAAAAACGACCCTACCGATCTATCTAACTATAGACCAATCTCGCTTCTTAATACTGATTACAAGATTCTGTCATATACCCTAGCAATGAGAGTCAAAAATATACTTGGTTCGATTATAAATGGAAATCAAACCGCATATGGAAAGGGGAGATACATTGGTTTCAATCTCAGACAAATTCAAGATGTAATAGATTACGCGGACAAATTTAATGTTGAAGGAGCGATAATGTTTATCGATTTTACAAAAGCATTCGATACCCTAGAATGGAACTTTATATATACAACATTAAATCACTTTGGCTTTCATGAAAACTTCATTAAATGGATACAAACCTTATATACAAATATAAATAGTACAGTGTACAATAATGGGTGGCTCTCGGTCCCGCTCGCCCCAAAAAGGGGGTCCGACAGGGGTGTCCCTGCAGTTCAATCTTGTTTGTAATGGCTGTCGAAATCATGGCTTGTAAATTAAGGGAGGACGAAAATATTAAAGGGATACAAATCAGACTAGATGAAAAAACACATAACCTAAAAATAACCCAAGTCGCAGATGACACAACTTTGTTTCTGAGTTCAAAGCGAGATATTCGTGCCGCTTTAAATTTAATAGAAATTTTTGGCAATTTTTCAGGTTTTAAACTTAACAAAACGAAAACAGAAGGTGTTTGGATAGGGAAAACAAAAAAATGTAAAGATAAAGTAGATGATATCACATTTGAACATGAGCCAATTAAAGTTTTAGGCATATATTTTGGAACGAATAAAGCTCAGTGTGAGAAACTTAACTGGGAAACCAAATTTGAAAAAATGAAAAATCTAATAAATTCGTGGAAAAAAGAAATTTAACCATAAAAGGAAAAATATTAATTGTCAAAACATTAATAGTTCCACAATTTACTTATCTGGCAAACGTGTCTGTATTTAATAAAAAACAAGTTAATTCATTAGAAAAAGAAATATATGCTTTTATATGGAACGGTAAAACCGATAGAGTAAAGAGACAAACATTATGTGCAAAACTAGAAGACGCAGGGCTAAATATGATCGATGTTAAAACATACTTCTCAAGCTTAAAGTTTAAATGGGTTATAAGATTGATCGAATCAAATGATGATCATTGGACTATTATTCCAAAATTTTACATGAGTAAATTTGGAAAAAACATTTTAATTTTTAGGATGAATCTTAATACTGAAACATTGGAAAAAATCGATTTCACTAAAGAGATTCCCGAATTTTATCTTGAAGTAATAAAAGTGTGGATAAATGTTTGTGAAAAAAAAATGCCTCAAAACCAACAAGTTTTCTTGATATAAGAAAACAAGTCATATAGGGAAACAAATTTATAAAATTTCAAAACAAACCACTCATAATGCATAATTGGATCAACAATGATATTATATATATATATAAATGATGTCATAAATGAAATAAACGGACAGGAGCTGCTGAATAAACTTAAAATACAGAAAAACTGGATAGCGGAAATTTCAATACTTAAAAAGGCTATAGGATATAATGAAAAGTGAAGATTCTGTAAAAACCAAAGTAAACATAAATAGAAAAATATTCAGAACAAATAAAACTTTGGAACAAATTAATAATATTGATAATAAAGACATTTATAATAAATTATTAAAGGAAAAAACAATAAAAAAACATTGGTATTTCCAAGTGGAAAAACTTTTTTAATGTTCAAAACTATGAATTTGACTCTTTTTTCAAATTCATTCACAGTCTCGATTTAAATAAGCTTATAATATTCAAATGGAAATTAATAAGTAACATTTTACCTACTACCGAAAATTTATATAAATGGAAATTAACATCATCGCCAAACTGTGCATGTTGTGGATGTATTGATACCTACTAGCACTTCTACATAGAATGCATTCTAATTAAAACTTTCTGGGAATATATACAAGTGAAGCTCTCGAAAATTAACTTCAATAAAAAAGTAACTTTAAAAGATATTATATTTGGTTACAAAATAAACCAAAAGGAATACTGGAATTTAAACATATTTTTTACGATTATAGGTTTCACAATCTACAAGCATTTTTATGTATCAGAGCAAAGAAGAAAATCTGTAAATCTGCAACCCATGTTTAAAACTGAATTTGATACACATATAAATGTTATAAATATCAATAAAAGTAATCTATTAAAAGTTTTCAAAAGCGTTTTGTAATTAGACATCTTAAATCTGTACAATTATGTGGTATACACATGATCGTTAATAGTGTACCTATTTTGAACCCCACGACATGTTACATTTTTATTGAGTATACAAAGTATATAATATTGCGAAAGAAAATTCACTTACCAAAATTGAATAGTGTATTAATTTAACATCCATAAAATGAAATTTTAACCACGTGCTCACTGATGTAGACAGCACGTTTTACCTCACTCAAACAGATCGATAATCATTTTCTTAATATATGTATGACTTGAGTCAAAAGGTATTACTTGTAAATGGAAACTTATACAATGTAAATAATATACTAATACTAAGATGTTTAGTTAATACTCGTACATGCAACCCTGTTCATTTCGAGTACTAACAATATACAGGGTACCATGCTGTTAAAGCTGTAACAGTATGGTTAATGTAACAGCTTTTCAAATAAAAGATTTATTATTGGGGAAAAAAAATAAAAATAAAGTTCCAATTACTGGCCTTTGTCTCAGAATTATATTCAATAGACTATTCAGGTTTTCTAACGTATTAATATGATTTTAATTCTCCGTTTGAAAAATTTTCTTCTAGGATACTTTATATATGATATAAGTATATGTATTCTTGCTATTATATGTATTGTTTTTTTTCTGTTTCCACTTTGTTTAATTGTAATTTTGAATTGTGTTTCTTGCTTATACTTATTAGCTTACCTGGTTATAGCCAATTTAAGGTTTTGCCATAACTTCAAGTTTGTTCGGCGTGTACTTTTTATTCAAAAGTCTTTCCCTTTGAAACTAAACTTGACTGCAATAGTCCATGAAAGGTCAGGCCTGCGCTTTATCCAAGATGGTGACCAGACGGGATCTTAGTTTTTAACATTGGTCCCAATTAGCGGGTCCAAAGATCTTCTCTCATACTGCTGAGCTAATTGTTACCAAACTTGGCCACAATGGTAATTAAGTGGTCCTCTGAATCACAACCTATTTTTCAGGTCAGCGCTATATCACGACATTATTGAAAGATGACGTGCCAGTGTCCCACATGAAAAAGAACATATTCAGCTAGGTTTTGCGTCTTCAAGGAATTCATATCAGTTTTGACTAAATCCTAGATTGCCTCACTGATAGTGTGACGGGTGCCGCTAGCGGAGCAGGACATGCTTACTGTCACTGGTAGTGACAGGAAATTAAGCCTTCTGTGCGAGCACTGGTGAGTCTAAGAGAAATATAGAAGGACTCTTTATTCTGCATGAGATTGATTGATTATTGTTTAACCTCTACTGAGCAATATTTCAGCTAGTGTGAAAGTACTTTTATTCGTGGTCACTAATTTTCGTGGTTTTCATAAATATCAAAGTTTCGCGGGTACTTAAATTCGTTGTTTCGAAATGCGTACATTTAAACTCTAGGGGAAATATGTAAATTCGTTTGGAACTTAATTTCGTGGTTTAAGCAAACCACGAAATCCACGAAAATTGGAACCCCACGAACAATGGTATTTCACAGTATATCAAGACGAGAACAAGTTTGTTAATAAATAATCCCTTTGGGGTATGGAAAGGGTCATGGAACGGGAAATTCTGACCATCTGATTATTGTGCCCACATCTCATAAATGTATTATGCCAAGTTTTCTTACTATTGACTCGATGAGTGACCTGTGGTTGTTTAAACGTTGTCTTCTATTGGTCTTTTTGTCGGGCAATGGATTGCAGCAATTGTAAGAATACTTTGCCAGTTGATTTTGTTTGTTGACGATCCCGCTTATCATGTCTCCAGCAATAAATTCCGCAAAAAACGGTGCTAGGGGCCGTTTTGAACTTGCTTTGAGGTATGCGCATAGCTCATTGTTGAAGGCCTCGTGGTGACTTCAAGATGAAGAACAACAATAAAAGCGGTGTTCCATTGCTTGTTTTTCCCATGTATTTGTGAAGATTTTGTCTCATTTGCTTTTACTCCATATCCCTTTACTGATTAAGCTTTAGATAATTAGATAAACATACACATAGTTTAAAAGTACATGAGGTGAATTAAAAACCAGAGGTTCCCTTGAGCCTGTATAGCTCACCTGGCTTTCATTTGACACAATCAAGCTATCATTGTAAGTTATGCAGTTGAACTTCAGTCTCTCCAACTAAGGTAGCTCTTACACCGCCTTTATCTTGGACTGTATTTAAAGTCTGATCATGTTTTACTATATTTCTTTGTTGGGCTTTTTTACGAAAAAAAACGTGCTTGCTAAGGACCACTTTGGACACCCGCTTTGAAGTCGAGACACCATTTTGTAAATGGCGGTAAAGTCAACAATTTTTAACTCCATATTAAGTTACGACACCAATATCTATTTGGAATAAATACTTTTTCCAATAATTTTAGTCAGAATCTGGCATCTCTGCGACAGTAATTGTGATTTTAACGTTAGTTGAAATATGGTTAGTACAATTCTTTGTGTAATGCTGTCTCCATACAAAAAGTAAACTTCACATCCAGTTTTGAAGCAGATCCTCGAGCACAAGGCGTCAACGACTTGCCATCTTCTAAGTTTATGTCGGCAAGAGATATCTACGAAAAATTCTTCAGAAAATGCCAGAAAGAAAAAAGTATTTGACATTTGCCCACCCGGAGATAAGTCTGACTGTTGGTTTCTTGTAAATAACCAAAACAATGTCAACACAAGTGACTAGAAACGTTCGTACTATGACGACTGTGGTGTATGGGACACAAGTAAAGGGAGATGTCATGATAAACCGTGCCACCTAACAGACAACTTCTAAACTATTTTCCAAAAAATGGCAAGTTCTGTACCAGGCAAAGAATCAAAGGAAAGATTATATTTTCGCCTATTTTACTACAACCAGAACCAAGTGGAATTGTTATTATGCATCGGTTCGAGACTTCATTAAAGAGTAAACAGGAATTTCGGAAGCACGTCAGCTTGTTTTCCTCTTGCGACGATGATTCGCTTCAACACATCGCGGGGTCCTTGGTGGCCGAGTGGTTAAGTCTACTACCTATACAACCACTGTAGTCTATCACCACTGCGGTGTGAGTTCGCGCCCCGCTTTGTACATTACAAAAAGGGTGCACTCGACTTACAATCGAAAGTGATCAGCTATGAGTTACCTGCCCAAGGTCGGTGGTTCTCTCCAGGCACTCCGGCTTCCTCCATTAAAACTGACCGTCATGAAATAGCTGAAATACTGCTGAAAGTAACGTTAAACCCCATATCAATTAATCAACATATCGCTTTATAACACATCCATTTGTGCAACAGATAATACACAAGAAAGACCAAGTGCCTTCAGTTATTTGCCATGTAGAAGAGCAAATGGTTGACCTTAAAAATTTGCTTAAACAACATGGAGGAACTATTGGTGTTGACAGATCTTTTAAGCTGGGAAATTTCTTCGTTACGAATTTAGTATACAAAAGTGGTCAAGAAAGAAACCAGAAACAATCCAATTTTCATAGGACCTCTGTTATTACATAAAGACGTATTGAACCGAACTTATTACTCCTTATTCACCTACCTAGCTACGGAAATAAAACTTACGGACGTAGAACTGCAATTGCCACAAAATATGTATTTATGATCAGACGATGAAAAGGTACTTATTAAGTCAATTTAAGATGCATTCCCCAATGCCAATAGGAGACTATACACCAAGCACTTAAGAGACAATTTCATGCATTATATGCAAGACAAATCGTGGATGTGGTCCTCGGTATAATAGGTCTGACGAATGCAGATGCAACCTTTACTTACGAGTCAAAATCAGCAGACATTTTATTAGATATGAAAGAACACCTAGTATAATGAAACCCAGAATCCAACAATTTGTGACCCATCCCAGAAGAACGAAGGGCGAGTTGGGTGAGCAGTTGTTGACCAACAACAACCCCGAGAGTATAAATCATGTGTTCAAACGTGCTATTGACTGGAAGCCACAGTCTACATCAGATTTAATCAACAAACTTCATGATTGTGCTAAACTCATGATTTTGTTAAAAATCTATTCATTCATCTACGCGGTAGTTTACATGGACACGGTTACTTTCAACTTGTACCCGCTTATAAACATTATTTTGGTTTTGACCAAATTTAGAGGAGTAAAAGTTAATCAGAAAAGGACAATTTATTTGATACTTTCCTAAATGACAGCAGAAAGAAAAGGACAATGGGGATGGCAACATCGTTTTCCGTAGTGAATAAATGGCCAAAAACCAAGTCAAAGAAAAAGACCAAGCTGCAGAAAGGGCGAGGTCACGCCGATAAATTTCTAAGCACACTAAAAATGGACTAATACGTGTATTATTTGAACTTTTATATATTTGAAAAACTAAATTACACCCGAGATGGCTGTACTGTACAATGGATAATTATATTAGGACAACACGTATTAAAATAACGAACTGTTTTGTTCACGCGCTTGATTGAATTTTCCGCAAATTGTAAGCATTGTTTTCATACATTTTTCTTTTAAACCTTTTAAATTTAATCATTTTGATTACCTTGTTTTTTTTTATTATGTGCATATCATTGGTATATTCATGTAAATAAATATTTTACGAAAGGATATGGAGTAAATGAACATGAGACCATAACACAAATGTTTAACTCCAACTGCATTAATTTTAATGAGCTGTATGGCCATTTTGGAAATTTATTCCTCATCAGCAGCACGAGAAAGCAAACAAAGGAAATCCATAATTTCAAAAAATATATAAAATGCATAAAACCAAACGAAATACGAATAATCAGCAATATCAAATATAGCTAAGGACTAAACTACGATGGAGGGAGTTAATCCTTCGGTTTTAGAATTTACATAAATTTAGATAATAGTAATTGAACAAATTGTACACATGAGATATTATCTCATGTACAAGTACATCATATCTAAGAAAGAGGATACGTATACATCTCTACCACGGAGAATTGTTTTACCAACTCCACACTGCAATAAAAGACAAACTCCTGTATTAAATATTTTACGGAAGAATATGGAGTAAATGAACATGAGACCATAACAAATATGTTAACTCCAAATGCATTAATTTTAATGAGCTGTATGGTCATTTCGGAAATTTATGTATTAAAAAAGAATAGGACTTTCATTTGCAATTAGTAATAATTGAAGACATTGATTTTATTGACGACATAGACATTAGCCCCATGGCCTTTTATCTCAGATTTACTCTAATTTCTTCTAAGTTTTGTTCCAACTCGGCGTGTTCTCTTATTCAGTCCTTGTTTTTATAAAAATTATTTTACAGACAAAACAAACATGCCCTTTACATTGTTGGTTAATCTACTGAAAAGATGCTTTTGTTTACTTGTGCTAATCTGATTTTGACAGTTTTTAAAATGTCGTTACTCATGTCTTCACATCAATGGCAACAGTCTTGTATCAATAATACACCCCCATGGACACAAAGTCAAGAGTTCTATGATTTGTTTGTCTGCACCTTGCCAATAGATGATGAGATTATCACAGTAGAAACAATGGATGCAAGGCGGAAAAGGAAATTTTTAAAGCAATAAACGCACATTTGCTCACTACGTTTCTTATGAAATTTCCGTAATTCGCCTACATTTTGTACATTGTATCCACTATGATAACGGCCTCAACTATTCTCTACTGGGAGACAAATGTATGTGGGTAGCCAGACACATGTGTCATACACTCATCAATATAATATAATATAAAATGTAATTTTTATTATAACAATGCATCTTCATTACATTTACGTACTTCACAACAAAATTCATTCAAATATCAATTATCAACATCATGCAAAAGGACAAACCTAATCTTGATCTTTGACATAAATAATGAACAACAAAATAAAAAACAACATAAACATTTATAAGCAATAACAAAGTGGTGGTCAGCGGTGTTCGTTATTTTAGTGTGGCGGTCCATTATGATAATGGCCTTAATTATTCTCTACTGGGAGACAAATGTATGCGGGTAGCCAGACGCATGTGTCATACACTCATCAATATATAATATAAAATGTAATCTTTATTATAACAATGCATCTTCATTACATTTACGTACTTGACAACTAAATCAATTCAAATATCAATTATCAACATCATGCAAAAGGACAACCCTAACCTTGATCTTTGACATAAATAATAACAACAAAATAAAAAACAACATAAACATTTATAAACAATAACATATTGGTGGTCGGTGGTGTTCGTTATTTAAGAGTGGTGGTCGCAGTATTCTTTACATCTACAAATATTCAAATATCCTTGATTTTTTTATAATGCAACAAAATGATTAAATGAAAAAAGCAATAAAACAACAGAAAACATGAAAAAAATATGTGGTCGGCGGTGTTCGTTTTTTAGGTGTGTGGTGATCGCAGTATACTTCACATCTACAAATATACAAATATCCTTGACTTTTTTTCATCATGCAACAAAGAAGTATTAAAATCAACATATTCCATTTAGTTTTGAGAAAGTGTACTTCTAGTCTCAAATCTGAACTTTTTTAACAATTAGCAGTAGCTAAACTTTTAGCAATTCTTGAAAAAGGGACTATCGACACAATTTTAGACGAATTAAATGCATTTTTTGCAGAAACTCTTCATGCAATCCGTTGCATCATCTTACATCCGAATTTTCCATACTTAGACAGTCATTGCAGTTTTGCATTATTCCACACGCTAAAATTTTAGCCAAATGTCAGAAAAGCTCATGTTTGAGACAGAGAATGGATTTTCTCAAAATTAAATGGACTATGTTTAACTTTAATAACTAAAATTTCCGAATTTCAAACGTTGATAACTTCTTTCTCAACGGATCCTTGTCAAAATAGGCTCATTTAAAAGCGCTTTCAATTGTCCTTCTTTTTATGTGCAAATTTTACGCTTCATAATTGCGGGTCCACTCAGAACAAAGGGTCCGTCCAAATGCAAATGAGTACCCTTTGATGATCGAAATTTCCTTTTCAAAACAATTTCAACGCTGAATTACCCATTGTGTAGTTCAAATTGTCAACAAACAAGTAAATTAATAAACAAATAAATAAAAGAAAGAATAAATAAAAAAACTTATTGATAGGGAGACAATTGAATCAGCCCCCTTTTCTTTATTCTAACACTATTTTAACTTATATTTGTTTTTAAAACTTCCACACACTGTGAAAAGGTCAAAGTATGCAAGCTGTCAAAACAAATTACACAAAACCAAACGTCAAATACATTTACAGTCAATATTATCAGAATCTTCGAAAGTCAACATATTCCAATTAGTTTTGAGAAAGTGTACTTCTAGTCTCAAATCTGAACGTTTTTAACAATTTGCAGGAGCTAAACTTTTAGCAATTCTTGAAAAGTGGACTATCGACACAATTTTAGACGAATTTAACATTTTTAGCAGAAACTCTTCTTGCAATCCGTTGCATCATCTTACATCCGAATTTTCCATACTTAGACAGTCATTGCAGTTTTGCATTATTCCACACGCTAAAATTTTAGCCAAATGTCAGAAAAGCTCATGTTTGAGACAGAGAATGGATTTTCTCAAAATTAAATGGACTATGTTATAGGTCGATTTGACCTACATTTCATGCATGAGCCACTCAAGTTTTTTTTAAGAGTTAAGATCTGGGATACTACAACTTGTAGAGGAATAATATTTTGTATGTAGATCTTGCGTCTTGTAAAGTTAGGAAGCTCCAGATAAAAATTAGGCCACGTTGACCTACTTTCCATGGATGAGTGACTTAAGTTAAAGTTTGTGTTACAGTTAGGGTCTTTAGATACTACAGCTTGTAGAAGATTAATTTTTCACCAGTAGATGCATATGCTATTGGTATGAGGCTCCTGGTTGAAAGAAGGTCTTTACATTTCTTCCGTGACTTGCTCAGATTTAAGTTACAAGTCAGATCTTGAATGGCACAACTTTGTGGAGTGTATTTAATACTAGACAAACATTCTGAAAAAGATGTGCCTATGCTCTCACCTGGATTATAGACAATCATCCTTGGAGGGTTATCACTCTGTTGTTAACCATTTTGCCCCAAAGATGATTGGGTTTTCCTATCCTGGAATGCACTGCAGGTATATGTTAAAGTTAAAGATTTAAGAGACTAGGGAAACTTGAACCGTTTTAATTATTTCCAAACATTTTATTATTAATGCTTTATCTGTACATATGCTGTTAAAAGATGATGAAAAGGTCCTTGGGTGGGAAGGTAGCCCTTTTTCCTATTAATTTTTTTTTAATTAATGGAGAATTAAGGTGAAATTTGACAAATACAAATGTAATTGTAATCACAGTCTTGAGACTTTCATTTTTATACACCCTTCTAATGTCGAAAATATTATGGTATACCGACGTTCGATTGTCCGACCAATTCTAATGTCGGACATATTACGGTATACCGATGTTCAATTGTCCGTCCAATTCGTATGTCGCTCCGAACTTGGCTAATTCACTTCAAACTTTGTTGAAGTATGGATGTAATGGCCTGATGATCTGTATAAACTTTTTCGCAAAATTTAAATATTTCTTTCAAGAGTTATGGGACTTTATTTGTCAATTTTATGGCAATGTTTTACATGTTGCACTCCATTTTGACAACAGATTAGTCAATTCATTTCAAACTTTACAAAGATATTTATTGAAAAAGATATCAACCTTTACAAGTCTGTTATATAAATCACTAAAAGTTTTGATGAAGTGATGACGGGCATATCATACACTTTGCACAGCTGTTTATTAATAAACTAGATCATCAGATCAGATAATGATATTGTAATAAGTAATCACTTCTTATTTATGATCAACAGGCTGTGGTTGGCTGCATTGCATTTCAATGAAAACATTGGAAGGGAACAAGCTGTGACCCGTGATGGTACACCACGATATAGAATTGTGTATCTAAAATTTAAAAAAGGAGATTATACACTACAAAGAATTCCTGTAGAATGTACTTATGGTAAGTTTAAAATATTAAATGTTTTTAGCTCACCTGACCGAAGGGTCAGTGTGAGCTATTGCCATCACTTGGCGTCCGTCGTCCGTCCGTCCGTTAACATTTCACATATTCATCTTCTCCTCTGAAACCACCGAAGCAAATTCAACCAAATTTTAAAGGAATGATGTACGGAAGGTCCTTTACAAGATTGCTCATTTCGGTCCGGTTCACGCAAAAAACCCTACTGGGATGTTAGCATTTGGGGAACATTAGGTACCGACGTGGATACATCAGAACCAGAAAACAACATCGAAAATGAACGACCACACAGTAGGTCTTCGTCAGCAAATGGTCGATCGTCTCGTCATCCCTCGGTTTCCCGAAAGGGAAATATCTCACCAATACGACTAAAATGAATAATATAATTCAATGGAATTGCCGAGGTTTTAAGATAAATTTCATTGAAATTACTTTACTAATTCAAGCTTTTAATCCTGCGGCATTTTGTCTTCAGGAAACGCACCTGCAGAAAAGTGATACGTTAAATGTAAAGAACTACTCTCTCTACAGCACTTATGTAGCTAAGAATGAACGAGCTGCTGGCGGCTCAACCATTCTTGTCAACAACAATATTGTCCACAGTGCTGTTGATCTAAATACCGATCTTCAGGCTGTTGCAGTGAGAATTTCTTTAGATAAAACGATCACATTATGTTCTGTATATTTACCACCAAATTTCAACCCCAGTCTGAGTCAACTTAAAAACCTGACCGACCAACTACCCGCCCCATTTATTATAATGGGCGATTTCAATGCTCACAACCCACTGTGGGGTAGTTCTGCGTTGAATGACAAAGGTAAAAAGATTGAAGACATAATGTCGCAGGAAAGTTTATGTATTTTTAATGACGGTTCAAACACTTATTTACATCCTGGAAATGGGGCTTACTCAGCTATAGACCTAACTATAACTGACCCATCTCTACTTTTGGTCTTCTCTTGGAAAGTACACGATGACTTATGTAGTAGTGATCACTTCCCTATCATTCTTCAACATCTTTATTCTACTACTGGAGAAAAGCCACAGCGCTTTAAATTTGATTAAGCTGATTGGTCACTATATGAAAATTTATGTAGAGAAGAATTGAAATCTGAATTGTTCGAAGATGTTCTTGATCCCATAAGTCTTTTCAGTGAAAAAATACTTTCCATTGCAAATTAATCTATACCGAAAACCTCAACGGGCTGGGAAACCTTGGTTTGACGATGACTGTGATGATGCTCTGATAAATCGTAAAAAGGCAGAGCAACTTTTCAATAAACATCCAACGACGGATAATCTTGGCAATTTTCGAGTTTTTCGTGCAAAAGCTCGAAGAACCTTGGAACAAAGAAGACGCACTTCTTGGCGTAACTTTGTTTCAAAATTAGATTGTCATACCCCTATGAACAAAGTTTGGAATATGGTACAGAAAATCAAGGGTAAAAATAGAAAAGCTAATGTCCATCACATCAAAAACGGACAAGATATTTTAACGTCTGTAGAAGATATTGCGAATAAAATTGGAGAAACTTTTGAGAAACACTCTTCTTCTGAAAATCTAGGACCCACATTCCAGAGAATTAAAGAACAAAAAGAACGAAACAAACTTAACTTTAAATCTAAAAATACAGAGGAATACAATAGATTGTTTTTGATGGATGAACTGAAACAATCCTTGGATAAGGCACATGACACGGCATGTGGTCCTGACGATATCCATTATCAACTCCTCAAACATCTTCCTTTATCAACTCTGGAAATTCTTTAAATCTTTTTTATAAAATTTGGGAAACGGGGAAACTTCCACCTATGTGGAAACAAGCAACTATAGTACCTATTCCAAAACCGGGTAAAGACCACTCCGAGCCATCGAATTACAGACCACTAGCATTAACTAGTTGCGTCTGTAAGATAATGGAACGGATGATAAACAACCGTCTTGTTTGGTATCTCGAATCGAACAATCTTCTGTCGAACATCCAAAATGGATTTCGACAAGGTCGTACAACAATAGACCATTTAGTTCGATTCGAAACATTTATCAGAAATGCATTTTTAAAGAAAGAACATGCAGTGTCCAACTTTTTCGATATTGAAAAAGCATATGATACAACATGGAAATATGGCATTTTAAAAGATCTTTTTGATATGGGGTTGAAAGGAAGTTTGCCAAATGTTATTGAGAATTTTCTCAAGGATCGTGAATTCAATGTTAGAGTCAACTCTACATTTTCTGACTCGTTTGAACAAGAGATGGGTGTTCCGCAAGGAAGCATCCTCTCTGTCACACTATTTAGTATTAAAATAAATAGTTTGGCCCAGGTTTTAAAAGATAACATCGACGGATCTCTTTATGTAGACGATTTTCTGATTTGCTATCGTGGTAGAAACATGAATAACATAGACACCAACTGCAATTATGTCTAAACAGAATCGAAAAATGGGCAGTTGAAAATGGTTTTAAATTTTCAAGCTCGAAAACAGTCGGGATGCATTTCTGTTGTAAGCGGAAAATGCACTCAGACCCAGAGCTTAAACTATACAATAACCCTATAACTATAGTAAAAGAGGCCAAGTTCCTTGGTTTAATTTTTGATAGTAAACTCACATTTCTTCCCCATATCAAAATGTTAAAAAAACAAATGCCTTATGGCATTAGATATTTTAAAAGTTGTGTCGAGTACCGACTGGGGTGCGGATAGCACTGTTTTATTAAATTTATATCGATCGTTGATTTGGTCAAAACTAGATTATGGATGTTTTATTTACGGTTCCGCCCGTAAATCATACATTTAATTACTAGATACCGTTCACCACCAAGGTTTGCGTCTTTCATTAGGTGCGTTCAGAACTTCTCCTGTGGAGAGTCTCTATGTTGCAGCTAATGAACCATCCTTGGAAGAAGGACGTATTAAACTTGGTTTACAATATGCAATAAAGCTTAAAGCGTACCCTACCAATCCTTCTCACAACTGTGTTTTCAAACCTCTTCACAAAGCTGACTATGAAAAACGCCCAAATGTTATACAACCTTTTGGTCTTAGTATCAAACCACACCTTGAATCTGCTAATATAAATTTAGATGAAATAGCTCCTATAGAAACTCCCAAAAAACCGCCATGGCTGAACCCAAAACCAACATTTAATTTTGAACTACGCAAACACAAAAAGGTTGATACCAATCCTCTGGTTATCCAGCAGGACTTTGCAAGACTTAAATCTGAACATCCTGAATACTTGCAAATTTACACCGCTGGCCCTAAGGATGGAGACAGAGTGGCTTCTGCAGCCGTTTTCGGGGATCGTGCAGCAACTCTTCGATTACCATCCTCTAGTTCCATATTTACTGCTGAAGCTAACGCTAGTTATTCAGCGCTTAAATTTGTAGCTTTATGGCAATCAAATAAATTCATGATCTGTTCCGACTCGCTTTCTTGCCTATTGGCAATTGAAAGTCGAAAAACAGAACACCCAATTATTTTGAAAATTGCCGAATTCTACAAATCACTTGTAGCATTAGGCAAAGAAGTCATTTATGTTTGGATCCCTAGTCATGTGGGGATCTATGGAAACACAGTTGCTGACCAGGAAGCCAAGGATGCACTAGATGACGAGATGGCGGATTGTCCAGTACCGTACACTGAAATGAAGCCTTTAATCGTTAAATACATTTTAAAGTTATGGCAGGCCAAATGGGATCTGCAGATAAATAATAAACTGCATGGAATACAGTCAGACATCGGTAAACAAGTCGGTTCCTGTGGTTAAAAACCGTACGGAACAGGTAGTGTTGACCCGATGTCGTATTGGACATACTAGAACAACACATAGTTTTATCCTCAACAGTGATGATCGACCTTAATGTATTCCATGCAATTGTCCTTATACAATTCAACATGTTTTAATTGAATGTGTAGATGTTGCCGATATCAGGCGTGATTTTTATTCTGCTGATTGTCTTAAAGACCTATTTACAAACGTCGCTGGCGACAAAATCGTTCAATTTTTAAAAGCAATCAATTTATTTAGTAAGATTTAAATGGATCAATTTTAAACACGTTTCTAATTTCTTATATTGTTATTGTTAAACCAAACATTTACTATTATGTTTTTAACATTTAACACATCTCTTTTACTTGTATAAAGCTACATGGTTTTATATTAATATTTTATGTATTTATTTAAATTGTTCAATAAACTCAACAGTTCTCGCCACAATATAGCTGAAATATTGCTGAAGTTGGCGTAAAACATCAATCAATCAATCAATCAATCATTTCGGTCCGATCCGATAAAAAACATGGCCGCCAGCGCGGAACTTAGGTTTAACATTGGACCTACGGGAAAAATCATTTTCATCTTCTTCTCTGAAAAGGCTGAAGCAAATTGAACCAAACTTTACAAGAATGATGTACGTAAGGTCCTTAACAAAGATGCCTTATTTAGTTCCGATCCGACAAAAAACTTGGCCGCCAGCACGGAACATGGTTTAATATAGGACCCTATGAAAATCACATTTTCATCTACTACTCTGAAACCACTGAAGCAATTTCAACCAAACTTTACAGGAATGATGTATGGAAGGTCCTTTACAAAGATTGCTCAATTTGTTCTGATCCGATAAAAAACATGGCCACCAACGCGGAACTAAGGTTTAACATTGGACCCTATGGGAAAATCACATTTTCATCTTCTCTGAAAAGGCTGAAGCAAATTGAACCAGACTTTACAGGAATGATGTACTAAAGGTCCTTAACAAAGATTGCTCATTTCGTTCCGATCCGATGAAAAACATGGCCACCAGCACGGAACATGGTTTAATATAGTATCCGATGAGAAAATCACATTTTCATACACTCCTCTGAAACCACTGAAGCAATTTCAATCAAACTTTACAGGAATGATGTATGGAAGGTCCTTCACGAAGATTGCTCTATTTGTTCTGATCTAATAAATTAGAGGCTCCCAGGAGCCTGTATCGCTCATCTGGTTTTCAGTTGCCACAATCAAGGTGACAATGTAAGTTATACAGTTGATCTTCAGTTTCTCAAACTTTCGTAGGTCGAACACCTCCAATATCTTGAAATGTTTTTAAAGTCTGATCATGTTTTATTATATTTCTTTGTTGGGATTTTTTGATAAAAAACGGCCTTGCTAAGGACCACTTTCGACACCAGTTTTGAAGTCGAGACGTCATTTTGTAAATGGCAGTCAACAAACAATTTTCAACATCAGTTTTGAAGTCACAACATCAATATCTATTTGGAAATCAAATTTCATTGAAATCGGACAATGTTGAATTTCCGACCTTTTTTGGCGGCCATTTTGAAGATGGCGGTCAAGGAACAATTTTCAACACCAGTTTTGAACTTTCAATATCAAGATCTATTTGGAAACCGAATTTCATTGAAATCGGACAATGTTGAATTTTCCCGCCTTTTTTGGCAGCCATTTTGAAAATGGCGTCCAAGGAACAATTTTCAACACCGGTTTTGAACTTGCAACATCAAGATCTATTTGAAAACCAAATTTCATTGAAATTGGACAATGTTGAATTTTCCCGACTTTTTTGGCGGCCATTTTGAAAATGGTGGTCAACGAACAATTTTCAACATCACTTTTGAACTCGCAAGATCAAGATCTATTTGGAAACCAAGTGTCATTGAAATCAGACAATGTTGAATTTTCCCGCCCTTTTTTGGCAGCCATTTTGAAAATGGCGGTCGATGAACAATTTTCAACACCGGTTTTGAAGTCGCAACATCAATATCTATTTGAAAACCAAATGTCATTGAAATCGGACAATATTAAATTTTCCCGCCTTTTTTGGCGGCCATTTGGAAAATGGCGGTCAATGAACAATTTTCAACTTCGGTTTTGAAGTCGCAACATCAATATCTACTTGGAAACCAAATTTCATTGAAATCGGACAGTTTTGAAATTTCCCGCCTTTTTTGGCGGCCATTTTGAAAATGGCGGTCAACGAACAATTTTCAACTTTGGTTTTGAAGTCGCAACATCAATATCTACTTGCAAACCAAATTTCATTGAAATCGGACAATGTTAAATTTTCCCGCCTGTTTTGGCGGCCATTTTGAAAATGGCGGTCAAGGAACAATTTTCAACACCGGTTTTGAATTCGCAACATCAAGATCTCTTTGGAAACCAAGTTTCATTGAAATCGGACAATGTTGAATTTTCCCGCCTATTTTAGCGGCCATTTTGAAAATGGCAGTCAAGGAACAATTTTCAACATCAGTTTTGAAGTTGCCACAGCATGGCAAACATTTCATCAATTTACACTTAACTTTCATCTTCTATAGTTTTGGAAATAATAGATGAAAAATACGAAAATCTAAAAAAAATTCGGTGAAAAAAGGGCAATAACTCCTACAAGGGTTTATGGATTTTCTTCAAAATTTCAGGGTAGGTAGATCTTGAACATTTTTGCATTTTACATTTGACTTCTATCTGTTACACTTTTTGAAATAAAAAATTAAAAATGCAAAAATTTTGAAAATTTAACGGAAAAAGGGCTATAACTCCGAGACGGGCTTTCGGATTTTCTTCAAAATTCAACAGTGGGTAGATCTTGTCATGGTAATCATTCTTACCCCATGTCAGATTTTTGATATCTGTAACGGTTTTCGAGTTATTAGCCAAATACTGCAATTTACCCCTATGTTCTTTTTTAGTAACAGCAGCCATGTTGTTTGGTTTAAGAACATAAAAATCACAAACTTGAAAGTGCATACCCTGGTGATGATTCAGGCCAAGTTTTGTAAGTATTGGCCTAGTAGTTTCAGAGGAGAAGATTTTTTAATAAAAGTTAACGGACGGACGGACGACGGACGCCGAGTAATGGCAAAAGCTCACATGGCCTTTGGCCAGGTGAGCTAAAAACATGGCCGCCAGCGCGGAACTTAGGTTTAACATTGGACCCTATTGGAAAAATCACATTTTCATCTTCCCTGAAATGGCTGAAGCAAATTGAACCAGACTTTACAGGAATGATGTACTAAAGGCCCTTAACAAAGATTGCTAATTTCGTTCTGATCTGAAAAAAAAACATGACCGCCACCACAGAACATGGTTTAACATAGGATCTATGGGAAAATAACATTTTCATTTTCTTCTCTGAAATAACTGAAGTAAATTCAACCAAACTTTACCTTGCGTTTTATAAAAAAAATTACTGTCTTCATCAAAATTCTAAACCCCTTAAAATACTACGGCTTCATTCCGTGTTTGGCACTCGGTAGATGTCCTTAGTACTGGATTTGGCTTCCCTTTTCGGTAGTTTAAGTAATGAGTACTTCTTTGGATTATGGCTTTCCAAATTATTTGATTCTAATGCTGCTAATGAGAGGTTACTCCTTGAAACACGTGTACAGCATAACGAAATTTATATCTTTTGTATCTTATGCAACTTCGGTATTTTTGTATTTTTACAGGAATGATGTATGGAAGGTCCTTTACAACGATTGCTCATTTCGTTCTGATCCAATAAAAACATGGACGCCAGTGTGGAACTTAGGTTTAACATTGGACCCTATGTGAAAAATCACATTTTCATTTTTTTCCTTTGAAACCTCAGAAGCAAATTCAACCAAACTTTACAGAAAGGATGAATAGAAGGTCCTTAACAAAGACTGCGCATTTCGTTACAATCCGTTAGAAAATATGGATGCCAGCACGTAACATAGTTTGTCATCGGGCCCTATGGGAAAATCACATTTTCATCTACTCTTCTGAAACCACTGAAGCAAATTCAACCTAACTTTACAGGAATGATGACTGAAGGTACTTAACAAAAAATGCACATCTCATATCAATCCGACAAAAAAACATTGCCTCAAGTGCAGAACATAGTTTAACATTAGAGCCCAGTGTGAGAAAACCATCCTTTTCATCATCTTCTTTCAAAACCATTAAAGCAAATTATACTAAATGTATAGAAGGTCCTTTGCAAAATTTACTCATTTCAACAGGATCAGACAAAACACATGGATGCTTGCTAATTGAGAACATACCTAAACACTATACCCTATTGGTAAAAAACATTATCATTTTTGGTCACGCATTGCATAGAACATTTTGTCAGGTGATCGATACAGGCTCAGTCTCTGAGCCTCTAGTTTTTTTTCTCTGATGGATTTAGATGGGATGGATGATGGATTGACCTTAGCTGATCGTAAGACATTGAAGAGGTATACCAAATTGCTTTTGGATAAATAATATTTTGTGGTTCAATGTACAGGTTTCAAGGAAAAAAAGGAATGATAGATGAGATTTTTTTATCTTCTGGAAATAGGGGTCATGCTACCGGCCAACACATATTTCTTATTGGGTATTAGCTATATTTTTCACATGGTTGGTAGATATATCACAAACAAATCATGTTGATTTTATTACATTGATGTCTTACTTAAATTTACTATCATACCGTTATATATTAGACCCTTTACAGTATGGATCTACGACGTCCTCAAAACAACGAAGTCTTACAATAAGATGTTACAATGTACTTTTTGCAGAATTTTAATGTTCAAATATGTCTAAAAAATAAAAAAATGCCAATTTCCCCCACAAGACATTGTAAAAATGTACAATATTTTTGTAGACTATGTAAGCTGCTTGATGCGGACAGTATATGGAATTGGTCGAGTGTCGCACATGAATGACGAGGGCATTAAGCTCCTAATTGAGCAGCCACCTCAACTTTGTAATTTGTATGAAAAACCTGGAAAAAAAGAACAGGCAGTCCAGAATCTTTCATCCAGATTAAATCGTTGTCTGCCTGATGAAAGCCCCTGTACTGGTCAGATGGGAACACGGTCCTGATTTTATTAACAACACATGATGGCAGAACAACACGAATTTCTCGTCCCAGAAATTGCCAGCATAATCTAACAAACTGTTGATACGCTGTGTATTTGTGTCGTCTGAAATAAAAATCAGCTATTTTTACCAAATAGGAAAAACATTTAGGAATTGATTTGTTTAATTTATATTGTTTCAGTATTGATTGAAGATATATGGAAATATTTTTGTCCAAAATGCAATATGAATGTCAGAAAGAAATTTTAATCATATTGAGATATGGCCATAATAAAATTGGCCATAATGAAACTAGATTTTCATCCATTTTTTTCTCAAAATTTGGGGTGGGCAGGCAAATTTTATTTTTTATTTTTTATTGGATTTAGTGGAAAAAAAAAATGCTTTCATTTTAAAATAAATATACTCACAAATGGACAAAAAATCAGAATAAAATTTTTAAGGCGGGTGAAAAAAATCAGGGCAGTTGGGGTGATAATCTAAGCATTGTTCTCCCTAGACTAATATAGCGCTGCGGGACCGCAGCGTCTTCCTTTGAGAAAGTTGAATCCCGCAGCGCTTAAATTAGCCGCAGCGCCTTGAGAACTAATGCCGCAGTGTCATGATAATTAATGATTTGTTTGTTTTATCATGCAGATAAACATATTAGAATTGTATATACAGTCGCCTGGTGTGTTAACTAGGTGTGAAGGTGATAAAAACATGCACCCCGTTGTCAATTATTGATTAGAAATGATGACGAGTTGTGTATCCACATGCAGTGTATTGTCTAAAAATATCAATCGATTACAGTTTTTCTAAAAATATACACATCGGCTTTTCCATTGGACGAAATTTAAGTAACCCTGAACTTCATAACAATTTTGTTGCTTTTAATTCAAAACGAAAGAAAAAGGATTTTTAGTTAATATTTATCATTTCTCATGATGACGTGACCACAAAGCGGCAATTTTTTTCAAGTGATTTTATTTCATTCAAAATCGCGATCGACTTCGCGGATAACATATTTTCTGTTGTTAAAAGGTCGTACGTGCGTATGCTCTATTATTCAAGATACCAGTGCATGAAACATTGGAAGGTCTAAATATTTTGTATAATTTTATTTCAGTCCGATCATATGAATTCGAAGATATTTCAGGTGACATTGACATCTAAATTCTTACGTGTAGAATTATGAATTCGACAGGTACAAATACACGTGTCTACTGTTGACATGAAACATCGTATTTCCGTACGATGATAGATCGACTTTGAAAGATATTTCAGGTGACATTGACATCTTCCGTTGTAAAATCCTGAATTCGTCAAGTATTTTAAATACATTTTTACTGCATGTTGACATGAAACTTCGGTAATGTGAAAATTTCTGAAACTGACGTTTGACACCTTCCATTGTATAATACCCGAGATGATGGGTGCAACGAAAATTGTACAGTTTATTTCTACCCAACTGTCAATTTATGACAGGATCTCAGAATGGTATATATATTTAGTTTTTATAACATTGCCAATTATTAAAAACATCATGAATAAGAAAGGGGTTAAGCGTTCAATTGGCGGCGGAATCAAGAATTTTTTCACAGTTGTTTCAGCAAAAGAAAACAACCCACCACCTGAAGAAAGTATTGCAAGTGATGATAGTCAGGATGCTAGTGATATTGAACTTACAGTATCACCAGCTGCAAAACACACAAAGTCCAGTGAAAATGGAAATAGGAATAGATTGAGCAACAAAATTACAAATTCTTTGATGATGATCTCCATAGAGGGGGAAGAGTTGGACAATTTTGATTTTAAATTAGCTGTTGAAAACTGGAAAGGATAGAAGAACAGGAAATATTTAAATAAATAGAATATCAATTGACTGAGAAACATATTATATTGTTATGTGACACATATTATATTGTTATATGATTATTTATCATTATATAAATGTACATAAAACCTTTCTTCATATCACTTGGCATCAAATATAGCGCGGTTATATACTCTTCTCACCAGAAGCCTTTCCGCGCGCTTAAAATTTTGCGCCTTCAAAAATTTCTAGGGAGAACACTGCTAAGATACATTTTGTAATAGCCTATTGGGACAACAATAAAATAACGCGAATGTACATACATAAAGAGTTACCAACAATGAAATGATACATGGACAATCAGATAAAACTGAAACATATTTGATAAATCATATAGACAGCTAATCATTTTTCACATGGTCATCTTTACAATTGAATATCAAGTGTATCACTTAAGTAAAGGTAAGCAAGTTGGCAAAAGGACAAACAGCAATATTTGGTTTGAAGCCCTGTACAGGTAAAGTTATAACCTTTTAATACTAGAAAAAAAAGGGACTTAAACTTTATCTACATACTCATTATCCTCCTCCTGTCTATTTCCATATTGCTGTCTGTACTGGTAAAAGGCAACCCTTATCACGTGCTCATCTAGACAAAGCGGACGAAAGCCAGGATGTTCTGTAATGCATTCTATGTCATTGATTTCATTCTTCACGTCAATAACTCTTCTGATTTCAAGGCAGCAAACACATTCTCTTGCTGTTGGCATGACAATGCACTTCCCACACTGGCACCTAATTATATTATATCGAAAACCTTATTTTATTGTTTTGAAAATGATAAGCTAATTCAAAGATAATTACCTACAAAATTAAGATTGTCAAAACTTGGCATTCCTGATGACAGGAAGAAAATCGGACAAGAGAAAAAGAATATATGTCCTTTATGCAGTAAATCTATACGGGTATCAGTATCATTTTATATTGGTTTGTAGATCGAAATGGGATTGTCTATTATGTGTATAAGGTTATACTAATAAATACATGAATTGCCTATCTATATTGTACACTGTTTTTTTGTATACACATTCAGGATTGATTATTTTCTGCTCATGATTGCATACAAGTTATGTCGGAATCAAAATTGACATCCAATTTGAATATCTTTTTTTACAGTTTCTGCAATTTCATTGCAGTTATAATTCTACTATTAAAAACCGAATTGATGTGTGTTTCATTAAAATATTTTTTGCTATGCGCACAATTAGTTGTATTGTTTTTAAGGTATCAAGTGGTTACAGAGGTCTGTTGACCTCATGTTATTGTGAGGGCACAGAGAGGGTAAATGGCGAGTGGTAGAAAAGGAGAGAGGGTGGGAGAAAGGGTTGGAGAAGGGGGAGAATGGAGAAAAGAAATGAAAGGAAGACAAAGACGATTGGGCAGGAGAAAGAAGAAAAGAAGGGGGAAGGGAGAAAGGAGAATAAGAAAGTGAGAATGGAAAAAGGATATGAAAGAGAGACAAGGTGGAATGGATGGGAGAAAGGAGAAAGACACCCCTGTTTACAATCTATTATAAATTGACTTTTGTACATATTTATGCCAACTTAGAATAAAACTTACTTACTTAGAAAAAAAATTCAATCAATCCATGACAACATAAAGCAAGGATCAACCGTTGATTTATGTTCCTTATCTTGGGGTCTCTTTGGGGCCCTCATTTATTAGCAATTGCTCAAACTTAATGCTAAGTTGCAAATATTCAAGATTATCATATTTTTTGCGTTAAAACGACACTGCCTTATGAAAGTAAGTAATGATAACAGTATATACAATGTAAACAGGGTCATCAGTTTAGGTGGATAATATTAAATCATGACATTGAAGACCTTCAGATGATATCAAGATGTAGACAGGGATAAAAACCCTGTTCTTGATAAACTGGAGTTTTCTATGTATCGTATGTGATTTTGTCACATGTCAATTCACTCCATATCTTTTCATTTTTTTTTCTATTTGACACGGTAGAATACTGAAGGAACATCACAAATATGTTATTCAATAATTTGCATTAAAATTATAGATTGTAAATACATTTTCATAAGTCGTAGAACAAAGTAACACAATCAGAATCCCTTTGCTATTTATGGGACACAAAGTCAAATTGAGCCAGTGTCTTATCTACCCCCCGTAGGCAGTCTCATTGTCATGTAGCTCGAGGTAAGGCAAAAAAGGGGGGTGATCCCTTTATCCTGTGGAAATAACTTTCTATCCTGAATTCCCAAGAAAATAATTTTTAAAAACTTGTCACTAAAAATGACAATGCAAATTTTGTCCCTGCTTATTTATCCAGAATTCCCCAGGAAAATGGCCATGCCCGCAGTCCCGTACTAGGTGGTTTCACCAATTTTAGCCTAGTTTGTATTGGAGTGTCAGGTAGGGTTGAAGAGTGGGTTGAAGAATGTCCTAGGGCTCAAGTTCTGTTAGTTTCGCTCATCGTTGCAAAGAAAGGTCCCATATATATATAAAATTATCCAAGATAGAAAATCAAGTGCTTTTCATACTTATCAGTACAAAGATTTCATGCAGATGGAAGGGGTATGACACAGAACATAGCGAGAAAGGGGTGAAATTAGTTTCTCACCACGTAGTATCTTGGAGTCTGTTTTCGTTCAAAACATCCCCTTCTTCGTCTGACGATGAACTACTAGATAATCGGTATGGTTCAAACTGGTAAGGTTTGATATTTATCCCCCCAACAGCACCGGCCACATCATTCCTTTCCTCGTCTGAAAATGCCGAAGTTCTCCCCTCTTCGCCGTCTTCTTGTTCAAATGGCGAAAAACCACATGAAAGTGAAACTGAAATTTCACTTTCTTCCGACTCTGAAAGCCGTAACGGTGTTTGTTGGTTGTTTGATTCCATTTATTCTGAAATCATACAAAAAAATTTTTTTTTTTGCATTTTGTCCGAGACTACCAGTTTACATTCACTGCATTTGAACCATTGGCACTAAGTTTGGTTTTGACTGGCCTTGTTGTTTCTGAGGTCCTAAAACTATGTCCATCTTTGAAGGGATCATTTAAGGACCTTAGCAATTAAGATTACATTTTATTGAACCAACGGTTTCTGAGAAATCATGTGAGCCTTTTAGAAAAATATGATTGATTGATTGTTTGGTGTTGAAGAAAAATAAAACAGTGGCAGAACTTTACATAAGATCTTAACAAATCAGAACGGAATGAAACTTGACTGCAAATATACGACCTAGATCTTTCACGTTCAAGAGTTGTAGGTTTTTTTTCTATTTATTAATTTACCAATGATGTTCCTAAAGATGCTCTAAACATTTTTAGAGAGATGCCATACAAGGAAACATTGTTTTCGCTGGAAGTAAGTTAAGATTTAACATTTGACGATAAATACATGTAAGGAACCCATCAAAGTTGTATACATTTCGCGACAAAGTGTTGTTCACGAAAATCAATCTCAAATTAACCCATGAAGTGAAAATGAAGTTGAGTATGTCTTTAATATTCTTGCCCTGACTTAATAAGTCCGAAATTATTGAAAGAAGGCTGTTTACCACTTAAAAAACCACTCTGTAAATTGTTAAACATGTCGTTGTCTCAATGCTACTTTCCAAGTGAATGGAAGAAAGCAAACGTAACCCCTCTTTATAAAAACAATAATCCAGGTGAATTGAAAAACTATACACCGATTTCTCTCTTATGTGTAATTTCTAAATGTATGGAAAGATGTGTTTATAAACATGTTCATAACTTCTTATTAGAACATGATATCATTACTTCAAATCAGTCTGGTTTTACAAAGGTTGACTCTGCTATTAACCAACTTGTAAATATTTCTTATGAGTTTGGTAGAGCTTTGGACAGTGAAAGAGAAGTCCGAGTAGTATTTTGTGATATCAGTAAAGCGTTTGATCGAGTATGGCATAGGGGTTTAATATTCAAATTAAAACAGTATGGAATTTCAGGGAATCTATTGAGATGGTTTGAAAATTATCTTACTGGACGTTTACAAAGAGTAGTTTGAAGTGGTAGCAACTCTAGTTAAGAGGAAATTAAGGCGGGTGTTCCCCAAGGTTCTATATTAGGTCCTTTGTAATTTATTGTCTTTATTAATGATATTACCACAGACATTCAGACTTGTATCAAACTGTTTGCCGATAACACTAGCATATATATAACGATTGAGTCTCCTCAAAGTTCAGCTGATTTACTTAATGATGATCTTAAAAAATTCATGAGTGGTCTCAACAGTGGCTTGTTAAGTTTAACCCAAATAAAACTGAGTCGATGATTATTTGTAGAAAATCCATAAGACAAGCCCATCCTCCTCTTCATATGGATAATCATGTTCTTCAAGAAGTAGTTAGACATAAATATCTAGGTATTATTATCTCAAACAATGGTACGTGGCATGATCATATTGATTATATAGTTAAAAAAGCTTACACAAGAATTAACCTTCTGCGAAAATTTCGATTAGTTCTTGATAGGTTTACACTAGAGAAAATGTATTTATCTTATATTAGACCTATACTCGAATATGGCGATGTTATTTGGGATAATACGAACCAAACATTGAATGCTGCCCGTATTGTTACATGAGCAACCAGACTTACTTCGATTCAAAAACTTTACGAAGAAACAGGATGGGAAAAATTATCAGAGAGAAGGAAAATACATAAACTTATTTTATTTTATAAAATAATTAATAACTTGACTCCGCAGTACTTATGGAATATGCTTCAAAGTCGAATATCCAATCAACATAATCATAACACTCGCCAATCTCGAAATATTTCAGGAATAAGGACTAGAACTAATTTTCATGCTGACTATTTTTTCCCCTCTACTACTCAGTTATGGAACAATTTACCTACTGATATACGTAATTCGTCTTCGTTAGACATTTTCAAAAATAGTATCATGGAGAAAATTTCAACGCCTAGTTATTTTTATACAGGTACCATTATGGGACAATTATTACATGCTAGACTGAGAATGGGTTGTAGTTCACTTAATCGTCATTTATTTCTTCCTAACATTGTCGATTCTCTCATCTGCTTTTGTGGGGAAGTTGAGTCTACAAGCCATTTTTTGTTAACATGTAACAGATATGATGAGTTACGTAATTCAACTATTTCAACTTTAGATAATCCCGATTAGACTCCTATTACATGGAGTCAGACAAACTGTCTACGGACCAAAATAAAGAAATTTTCTTGTTGGTACAGAAATTTATACATGTATTAAAAAGTAAAAGATTCTTATCACGATTTTTTCTTCTTCTGTTGTGGTTTTTGTATGTATCTTCTGACATTCCATCACATTCCATCATATCACACCTATTTTTATTATAATAATTATTTGTTATGATTGCAATAATATACATTCACGAAGCATGTGCTTAATATTTGTATAAGAATTATTTTTATATGTCAATAGGAGACGGACTTGCATAAGCTTTGATAGCTTGTTTCCTGATCCTTTCACTTTGTAATTTATAATGTTGTTATATATATTTGTCTTTATTTTGTGAATAAATATGTTTAGACCAACTTAACCCATAACAGAATCCAGTTCTGGAATGTGTAAACCATTTGCCCCAAGGCCGTCCATCTTTAGTCATGTTCATCATTTCTTCCCTTGTACATTCAATTCTAAACTACATCATAAGGAATCGAAGTCACAATTTCTGTCTCACAATGATCCCAGTGGACTGTATTGGACTCCATCTTTCGAAACTTTCCTTTTGATTTTGGTATCACCGATTGTAATGAAGTCAAGTTTTCCTCAGAAGAAGACGATTGATTTTCGTCAGTGTTTGCTGCAAAAATAAAGTAAAATTCAGTATATCAGAAGTAAAAGAATCTTCTCTGGAAAGAACTCAAGACATGTTATAGATCACATACTATAGGACTAACTTTATGCAAAATTGGCAAAACAATATATATAATAAATATTCACAGCACAAGCAAGAAGTGTATTGGACATACTAGAACAACACATAGTTTTATCCTCAACAGTGATGATCGACCTGAATGTATTCCATGTAATTGTCCTTATACAATTCAACATGTTTTAATTGAATGTTTAGATGTTGCCGATATCAGGCGTGATTTTTATTCTGCTGATTGTCTTAAAGACCTATTTACAAACGTCGCAGGCGACAAAATCGTTCAATTTTTAAAAGCAATCAATTTATTTAGTAAGATTTAAATAGATCAATTTTAAACAAGTTTCTAATTTCTAATATTGTTATTGTTAAACCAAAAATTTACTATTATGTTTTTTAACATTTTACACATTTGTTTTACTTGTATAAAGCTATATGGTTTTATATTAATATTTTATGTATTTATTAGAATTTTTCAATAAACCCAACAGTTCTCGCCACAATATAGCTGAAATATTGCTGAAGTTGGCGTAAAACATCAATCAATCAATCAATCAAGCAAGAAGTATTTTAGTTTCAAAGACGATTGATCTAAGAGTTAAAAACAAGGGGGTATCCATTAACTTTACGTATCAGAATATTAGTTAATAGCTGCTAGATCTTCTCGTTATGTGTTTCCTTGCTTGCCAAGCTGTGTGTCAATCAGGGTTCCCACAGTTTTTTCCTGCGCAGGTAGGTTAAGGCAATTCCGATCCATTTTCACACCCTTTTCGTATGCAAGAGAAAAATCCGGATATCTGTACATCGAATTTTAATAGGGAAAAAGAAAGCGTATAGACACCATTGTCTGTGCTGAAATTTTTACAAGTGGCGACATCAGGTATTATAAATTTATGAAATCAGTACGCCCTTATCCAAAAATTGCTGAACGTTGTTTATTTTCGCGTTTTCGTCAGTCTGATGCGTTATTGGTCAAAATCATCGAGAAAGTCGGCAATGGCAGCAGAACCGTCAATATTTGTGGAACGGCTTAGCAGAATTCTTGTGCATACCAAAAAGCTCTTTCATTTAAGCCCTACCATTAAGAAAATGACATAGCAGAACCACTTTCTTTTTTTTTTATTTATTTATTGACCTCCAAAGAATTTTGTAGTTGTCCATTGTTAACAAACGCACGAGTGATCCTTCAAAGGGAAAAAACTCATTGACAAGTTCAAAAAATGCGAGACTCAATGTCCACCTTGTCTTGATCGTAAATACTGTCTCTGTGCGTCGGAAATGACGTTCATCAAATCAATCATTTAACACGTATTTTGCTTTCACATGTTTCATCCAACAAGCTTTCGACTGAGCTTCGATTTCTATGCACTTGCATTTATCAAAGCACATTGACCCCGAGACGGAACAGACTTCACATTTTTCTTTTCTCGTGAAAGCGTGTGTTCGTCGATTGTACCACAGCACCCTGTTATTAATTCAACCAGCTTCATCACCGAGCCTGTAATTCCACCATATATATGGTGCGGAAACTAATTGAGGACTGGTGGTATAATGCCTAAAAAGGGGGGGGTTAGTGTGGGAATATGTGTACAACTGTAGATCAGATCATGAATCCTGCATACTTGTTGGCATGGGAACATAATGGTCATGTTTACTCTTACTTGAAGTCACTGTATTAAATTCAATGAGCAATTTCTGATGCTAAAAGCTTAAAGGATGGGATGCCTCTGATATGATCCAGAAATATATTTGATGAAAATGCGAAAGATAATTGGCGACGGACACCAAATGGTGGCAAAAGTTCACACTGACCATTTGGGTCGGGTGAGCTAATAATCAGCCATAGCAGCTATGTTGTTCCAAATTCATATACTTTGTTGTGCCGTGCTAATGAATATTAGTGGAGGTTTTATTTCAATTGGTTACCTCATTTAGGTTTATTTTACATTGTATAATATCTATACCACAGGGGCTTGTTACGAAAAAAAAATAAAGCTCCGACCCACTTCAGGTTGGAGCTATATTTTTTTTTTCGTAACAAACCCCTATGCATATACTAGTAAATTCTGTTTATTTTTTCTTGATCTCCCATGAAGTCAAAATGAAAATACTGTATTTAATAGATCTGATCAGATCTGCTGTATTGACAGACTAAAGTCTTAATTCAATCAGCACCAATAATGAAAGACGTGTTCCTATTTGGTCCGGTAGTTTTGACAATGAAAGACACAAAGTGATGACTGTAGCTCATACATGTCATATGGTCCTTTTTCCCGATGGGCTAAAAACATGGATGATAAAAAATAAAGGGCTACGCAGAGCTCAGCATGGTACGATCGATGACGGCAGCATGTCGACCACTGATAATTGAACAAGTGTATAGTCTAAAGTGCATTTGGACAAAGAAGAGAGTTTGACACAATAATTAGATGGACACAATAAGGAGCTTGACATAGTAATTAGCTGGACACAAATTGAGGGGAAAAACAGACTTTTTTACCCCTTATTGATACATAAACTGCTGCGCCAAGAGCGCACGATACGCCCGTCTACTGTCAACTCGAACTTTTTAACAATTAACAAATATCAAATTAAAGTCCAAGGGCCATAACGCTGTACAAAACTAACCAACTGGAACCAACTTCCAACTTGATCTGTATCTCGCCTATATACTCATATACCAAATATGAAATCAATATGTCAAGCAGTTACAGAAAAAAATCCGAAAACCTATATTTTTCAAAATTTCACGAAGTCTAAGGGCAAAAACTCTGTACAAAATCAACCGACCGGAACCAAACTCGAACTTGATCTGTATCTAACCTAAATATACTCATATACCAAATATGAAATCAATATGTCAAGCGGTTACAGAAAAAAAACTCCAGAAACCTATATTTTTCAAAATTTCACTAAGGCCAAGGGCCAGAACTCTGTACAAAGTCAACCATTTGGAACCAAACTCGATCAAAATTTCACTCTGTACAAAATCAATCGACCGTAACCAAATTCGAACTTGATCTGTATTTCACTTTTATATACCCATATACCAAATATGAATTCAATATGTCGAGCGGTAACAGAAAAAATCTCTGGAAACCAAAAAGTTAACGGACGGAAGGATGGACGGAGGTTATACCATAATACGTCCGTCTTTCGACGGGCGTATAAAAACAGTAAGAGCTACCAAGATCTGTTGACTACCAACTTACAGCAACAACAGAAATTAAAAAAAAAAAATCCAATCAAAATCTAATGAAAAATAAAAATTTCACATATTTCTAAAAATTGCAATTTTGGCCCCTTTGACCCTTATAGCTCTAAAATAAAAATTTTAGATAATCTGCATACTTGCAATTTTGGCCCTTGTATTTCAGAAAGGAATTAAGTTACGGAAATTTGCCCATTTTGGGCCCCACTTATCTCATACAGGGTACATGCCACATGAAATCCATTCTCATTGTACAGATTGGAAATTCCCTAAGGAGCACACTGAAAGAAATCCCATCATAAACAGATTTATTTTTTCTACAGTCAAATAATTTGTCAAAACGGCCCAATTTAATCCTTTTAGACCTCTTTTTCTGAAAAAAGCAGGGCCAGTAACTAAAGGCGAAATTATTAAGCAGGCTTGAGCATGTGCCAAAAAACATCATATTAAAGTTTAAAATTAATCTGTCCACTAGAACCAAAGTTTTGCTGTCCACAGACACGAAAATGCTCAATTTAACCCTTTTTGGGGATTTTAATTTTTATTTATGGCCTAAATTTTTTTCCCAAAAATTTTCTATTGCTGGTATTTACAGTGAAACAAGATAAGACTGCAGTGGAAAAGGACAACTAATCAATCCCCTCAATTGTGGCTGAACTTTCATCAGGAACCGAATGATCTTCATGTCATACATGCAGTTTTAGTTTATCTCATGTATGAACTTTTAACACAAACTTTTACCCAAGTCAAGCACGTGTGACATTTTTACCAGGACTGTTCAAGATGCCTCAACTGACAATACGAGTTATACATGTACCGTAAAAAGCCATGTATTATCTACATTTGTGTATAATCCTACATGTACAATGTAGGAAACTGATATATATGTTCTTTATTGCAAAGTTTTACTTAAACCTGAGTAACTGATGCATGCATGAAATGTAAAACCTCTTTTTCAGCAGGCCCTCACGACTACATGTACTTAAAACACATCTACTATCAATTGAGGTCAACATCAAAAGCCATATAGCAGACTGATATGTACATTTGTACTAACCAAGACCAAACTATATACCAAATATCATTGACATACAGTGTGCCAAATTAGCCATCACGCCTATAGACAATGTCTATCAAAATTGACCTTGGGCTACCCTGTCATTATATTGTATAGACGGAATGTCTATGACAAATTTGTTCTGTAAGAAAATAATATAGTGACATGGTCTTTGACATTTGGTCTGAGGTCTATCATGTCTATGGCGGTTTACATTCTGATAGATCTATTGTATATGATACATTATATTTTTGTTTCAAACACTGGACATATCACTTGTATCTATCATGGCTATTGAGAAAAAGACTTAAACAAAAAACTTAACCTGGGCACTGGACCGTGAAATTGAGGTCAAGATCAAAAGCTATATGGCAGACTGACATGTACTAACCAAGACCAAGCTGTATATAATATACCATCGATTTATCACCTTTAGTTATTGAGAAACAGACATAAGCAAAAATCCTAACCTGGGCATTGGACCGTGATACTTAGGTCAACATGGTCAATGTCAAAAGCCTTATTCCAGACGTGTACTAACCAAGACCAAGCTACATGTATATATCAGTATACCGGTAATCACTTGTAGTTATTGGGAAATCAACTTAAACAAAAACCCTTAAGGTGTCTGAGTGGTATTATTCTGCAATTTTTGTTTAATACTTGTTCATTTAGATTTCATTCACTAAAACATTTAACAAAATAGTTATTTAAAATGTACAGAAAGTTCCAAAGTACTTAAAATTTTTATTCCTTATCACTTTTACAATATTTTCATTACAAAAACGTGAACTAAAACGCATGAGCTTTAAATCTGTTGCTGGATTTACAGAACACAGAAATTATGCAAGGGAGCTAATTTGAAAAAAAATTAACAAAGATGCAAATGTATCACTAGGGATATTTACATTTCGCAATTATTCTCTCTTATTTCAAGGGTGACCCTAATTTTCATTGTGTATATGTAAACTATATAATGATGTAAAAACACAGTCAAAGTATGAACAAAATCTATAGCTATCCTCTCATAATCATTTTCCTTATCATTTCTATAGACATGATAGGTGTAAAACCCGAGACAAAAATACGTTGTAGTTCAGCGTTGATGCCCAAATAAAGTTTATGTTGGTCATTTAATTCTATTCAAGATATTTATTTCAGGAACAATTTCATGGTAGATATGATTATCCATCTTGCCCTGATGTACAGACGAATAGATGTGATGCCCTGACAAGAGCATTATATGTTTCCATGTACAAATGTATATACAAAATCATACATGTACTTAAATTTTCCTTTATTCGCTAGCTCCTCTGGAATTCAAAATATACATAAAATCTGCTGATTACAAAAACTTTAATTAATGATGAAACTTAAACAACCAGATAAATTGTACATGTAGTTGAAGTTGAAAATGTAACATTCAATTGAAATATTTCTGCTGAATCAATTCAAAATTCAAGTTACCTAATGTATTCCCAGGGACTTCCACATTTATATATTGTATTGAAATATAATTTCTCCCATATTTTGTCTTTCATGTTCTGCATGTAATTATTACTCTATCATGTTTGTAAATGAATCCATCACACATGCTTGTCCACCATTGCCACTTACTGAAGACGAAGTTAAGTTTTGTTGATCGGATACACCAGTAAATTGGAATGTATATCCTGCACCTGAATGTTCAGAACTTATTGACTTTGTTTTTTAGATTCTTTTGCTGCACAATTACAGTGATCGATTGTTATATTGCTGTAACTATCACACTGAACAGTGAAACAATGCTGTCTTGGTGCTAAATTGAACTATTTCCTGCCTGTATTATCATGATTATGGTGACATGAAATGTACATGTATACAATGAATAACATACATGTATCTGGAAGCTACAAGATGTCATCTAACCTAATTCTACACTAGTTATCAGAACATGTTGAGAGTTCACAATGAATTTTTTTTCATTATGAATTTCCTTAAGAAATCTTGGAAAAGAACATTTTCACAACAATTTTCCAACTAACATTCATTCGGACGTCAGTTGTGCTCAGTTTTCCTGAAATTTAATAAAAAGTAGAAATTAACTAGTCATACAGAAAATACAAGTGTGGGCATCAGTCAATCTAAAAAAAAAAACATTTCGGATATTATTTGTGGGATGTGACTGGTTGTCTTGATGTTCTACTATCAATCTTATTTAAACAGTAATCTTTGATGTCCGCTACCCTACCACACCAATTTGTTTTAAACTCGAAAATGTGTCTGTAAGACACGGATGCCCCGCCAATAAATTTATTGCAAACAAATTAACATAAAATCACTTCCCTGTCACTGAATTGTCCTGAAATGCAAAATTTAAACAAAGTCGTTCAACCATAACATGTAGGTCATAGACACCAAATTAATTGTGAAATAGCTAGATCTCCTTTAGAAAATATCATGATGCTACAATACACAGTAGTTGAAAAATAGACTTAAATGCAAAACTTAACCAAAGTCACTGAAGCATAAAATGTAGGTCAAAGCCACTTAATTGTCAATGATTTTGGTAGTTCTCATCAAGGCAATTGATTTGATAAAACATCATTGTCTTATAATGTGTAGTTGTTGAGAAATGGACTTTAATACAAATTTTAACCAGAGTCACTCAAGCATGAAATGTAGGTCGAAGAGTCAAACTACCTAGTGAACTCTGTAGTACTTTCAAATATCTACCTACTGGACGGATGGACGGACGACGGACGCAAAGTGATTGCAAAAGCTCACCCTGGCATAGCCAGTTGAGCTAAAAACGGAAATTTTACGGAAAAGGGGCAATAACTCCAAGATGGGTCATCGGATATTCTTCAAAATTGCAGGGTGGGTAGATCTCATCATGCTGATCATTTTTACTCATGTCAGATTTTTGATATCTGAAACGGTTTTCGAGCAATTTACCCCCTATGTTCTATTTTTAGTAACAGCGGCCATGTTGTTTGGTCTACGGACATACAAATCACAAACTTGAAAGAGCATACCCTGGTGATAAGTATTGGTTAGTATTGGCCCAGCAGTTTCAGAGGAGAAAATCTTTGAATAAAAGTTGACGGACGGACGGACGCCAAGTGATGGCAAAAGCTCACATGGCCTTTGGCCAGGTGAGCTAAAATGGACTAAAATGACCAAAATCCTTACATATTTCAGTACAGGAAACACTGAGCGCATGCCTATGCCAATGAGATTTTTGCATGAAAGGGTGGCAATTTTGTAGACTTTCAACATATCAAAAATTCATGCGTTTTGTGCTGTCTGTGCCAAAACACGACAAAAAAATTATGAAAATTTGTCGATTTTCCGCAAATCTGGAAGAAGCATGATATTTGTGAAGTCACAATCAGGATTTGATGACATTACTGCACCAATTTATTTGAGTTTTGAATTAAGCAATATATCAACTGTGATATACCAAGTAAAGTTTAAAGGAATACTGCGTTTGAAAATATAGCTAGGACTGGGGCCAAATATGCCTCTTATCGTGCAAACTCCTTTGAGTAAAAAAATAATATCTGAAAAAGTCTTGATAAAATTTTATGAGTAGGGCCATTTAGGGTAAGGGGAAACAACCAATATTTTTATTTTGGCCCAAGAGTAACACTATCCCTTCCACATTTATAGGTGGGGTATAAAAATAGTAGAAATATATCATTTACTGAGATTGGTAATCCTCTGCCATTCTGAATCTGTGATTAATGGTCTACTTGGTATTATTAGTGTAGATCCACCTTTAGTTAAAGAGTATGTTGCCGGTAATTTTTGTGATTTTTGATTTCTAACTGGTGATAGGGAGTCTCATAAGTTTACTTATAAAGACAGGCACACAATGCCCCCCCCCCCCCCATTTGTTGCTGGTGTCATGAAAATTCCTTTGTTTGATGTACAAAAAATTCATTTGGCATGTAAGTTGTGCACACCTTGATAAATTAATCTCTACTAGGCTAAAAATAAATACGGCCCGCAATTTTCACCTTTTTAATAACGGGATTTTTCCGATGGAAAACCAAGTTACAAACTAAGGAAAAATTTTCATTTTCTCTGTTTCCAAAATAGGTATGAAAGGAATTTAGTGTCGTCATACGTTTTTATACCGTACCGTCTACATAAGGCAGTTGTTTGTTTATTTTTAGTTTTACGAACCCTCCTACCTCAAAAATTTGGCCCGAAACTGAAAAAAAAATTGCTTTTTGAATTTTATTTTCATTTTTTTCCTACCCAACAAATATTTGGCCTATTATTTAATAAAATTCTTTTTGTTTTAATCCAAATTAATGTTGTTGTTTTTTTTTTCCCCGACCTCAATTTTTCTGGAATTCTATTTTTAAAAATTTTTTTCCTTCCTCCTACCCACCAACATCTAGAAAAAATTTCGTAAAACTAAAAATTAAAAACAATGGACTAAGTCATAGTATGATCAGTCATATAATGTGAAAAGAGGTCTAAGGGACCATCCATTTAACCTGAAGTGGGGGGGGTATGGTTTTTTTTTATTTATTTCATGTGTATCAACAATTTCTTTTTTTAAATTAACATTATTTTTTGGGCAGAAAGCCTCCTTCAGAAAATTTTTTCATCATTTTGGCAGCCAAAATATTTTTTTCCCATTAGATCGTCTCAAAAATATTTTTTTAGAAAAAAACCATAGCCCCCCCCCCCTCTAGTTAAATGGTCGGCCCCTAAATCGCTATATATTTATCAAGCATAATATTTCAACTGATTATGATTATAGTACTGTCGTAAGGCTGGACAGGCAGACAAATACTAGTGTGAAGGCTATATCTCTTGAAGATCAATAATTAATAACCTGATATAGTTGGACCTTTAAACCACATTAAAGTATTTTGTAGGAACGACTTTCAGTGATAATAAATTTAATGCAATGGATTAGCCAGTTAGATCTTTAAATGTGAGTTTATACCTGATTAATTATATTTGGAGCCTGTGATCCATAAGAAAGGGCTAATGTGAGGTGGAATGTTTTAAGACAGCAAAATCTGAAAAAAACTCTCATTTTTATTTAGTTTTTGCGTTTGTGTTTTTATCGCATAATCCCATAGAACACTTTAAACTAAAGGGCATTTTCATCCCATTTAGAGATTTCGTCACCGACTAACTTTCGACTAGATTGATTTGGGAAATTATGTATGACTGGATAATAATACCAGTCATTAAAACATACATGTGATAAACTTGTCAGCTGAAAACTGGAGATTTGAAAATTTTCAGCTGGAGAATGGGTCTTAAAACTGGAGATTTTTCGTCGACCTATTTTTAACCGTTTATATATTTCCTCTGATAGTTTTGGTGAATGCAGTCATTTATGCTTCATTATATTTTCTTTGATCATCCCTACAGAATACAGAATACAGAATTTTATTTGCCAAATCAAGGGCCCACAGGGGGCATATATATTACAATGATTAAAACAGACATGTAAGCCGTTGTGGGAGAAGTAGATAACTTATCCCTAAGTCCACTTTGCTCCTGTGATTGTATCTACCCTGGACACCACTGGTCGTATACAAGGTTATCGCCATTTTCACACTGTCATTTTGCATTTGATCTTCTTAAATTGGAACTAAACTTTCAATGTGTAATATTGTTAAAATTCACCAAGTAAAGGGTGAACCAATCGTGTTCATTTTCAGCTTCATTGCAAATGCGCAGTAATATAGTCATTTTAAAAAGTGTTGGTTTTCTCGACAAATTTTGCCGATATGTGTACCGGTTATCGCCATCTTTCAAAATATGCGTCAGCAGTTTATCAAGTTGTTAAATGTATACTTAAATCCACTCAAGTACTCCAAAAAGGGACTAACTAAAAGGGAATAAAGAATGAAAGGTCAGCCGATGCAGTTTTCAAACTGAAAGTAGGAAGATTTTTATCAATGTGTAATTCGCTCTATTTTGTTCACGACTTCAAGAAAATAGAAGACCTTCAAAGGCCCAATTCGTCTTGATTTGACTATTTGAAGAGAAAGCAACATAGTTAGCATTTATTTCTGAAAGAAAATATAGCTGACACCCCAAGTTCTCTTTTGCGATATCACATGTAAAACATCTATTTTTAGCCAATTATTATACGTGACCCCCACATAGCAATATATATTTTAAAGGGCTCCCAAGGGATTTTATCTCAAAAATCACTGTTTTTAAAGATTAAAACACATTTCCTGAAAGAATGTATTTTTCGGATACTGTTGTCATTTCTGTACATTCTCGAAGCACGTGAAAATTGGCGATAACCACAGGTGCTTGAGGACAGGTCCCTGTATTGGGCCCCTATGGTCCCCCCTTTTACAATATTTACTCCATTTTTCAATATTTGCCATTTATTAACTGATGACTTAAAATACAGTGTGATTTGCCCATTTAATATAACCGGAAGTTCTTAACATGTAGAATTTATACAGGGCAAATGCTGTATTCTGTGTGTTTCTCGCTTTTTCTTCTGGTCTATTGATTTTAATCCCATATGAATAAAAATTACAGGATCTTTTGATAACGTTCCAAATATTAACACTGTGCTACGCATAGTTAAATAGTACTTGCCAGCAGAAAAATAGTACTCGTCAGCAGAATCCTGTATCAGCTTGTAAGACTAACACTACTTGACGAGAGCATTGTGCCATCAAGAGGATTTGTAAGCAACATGATAGTGCAATAAATTTTTTCTTCTAAAAATTGAAAATTCAATAGAAATCTGTTTTATACCGTCTTGATAAAATTCGCATATACAACCTGTACTCAAGATTGGTCAACATAATGCCTGTAATTTTAAGACATCAGTTAATAAAGGTGTCATTAACTGGTTATTTTCATATTAATCCTGTATAATGTCCTCGTACAGTCGTATTGGGTTTCGGCTTCGCCTCGGGCCAATACAGGTGACCTCAACCCAATACCACTGTGCTTGTACATTATACAGGATTAATATGAAAATACCCATTTAATAACACTATATTATTTGTGCTATTTCGTACTAATATAGCACACGTAGCATATATCTATCATCAATTTCCTATTTTACTATCAATGTGCATTTCGACTTATATTAGTAATAACTTTCATTATGACCCTAATTTTTTCCCTCAAGATGTTGTCTATGATGACCATGCAGTTACAGATACAGTGACACAGCCTAGGACTACCATATACAAACATTTTAAACCATAGACAGCAAAAGAAGGGGCAGAATGGGATGGATAGATGAGCCTGACAGGCCCTGCCTCTGGGCTGGTGCCCGGCACCTGAATAGGTTTTCAGGGGCTTTGGCTACAGAGCTGCCGGGCGCGTCCCCAGCTGGTGGATAGGGGAATGCCCTGTCTTTGCGGGGTAGTCAGGTCATAATACGGAAAGCCTGACCGCGAACCATTGTAGCCAAACTGTGTGGAGAAACGCCACGCTCCATGCAGTATAAAGACCCCTTCTATATTTCTCTAAAGAGAGCAGACGCACTGGGTGTCGTATAGAAGGCTAAATTTCCTGCCCCTACCCATTTCTCCCCTTTTCCAGTGGCAATCAAAAGTCGTTGCCCCGGTTGTCCCTTCCACCTTTATTTCTTTCTTCTTTTACTTACAATTTGTTTTGAATTGATTAACTTGTTCTCGTCCTGATATAGCTGAAATATTGCTCATTGGACGTTAAACTCTAACTAATCAATCAATCAATCTGGGCTGGTGCCCATTGTCTTGAGTAGACCCAACTCATCCCCGCGCTTCCCTTCTTGTGTTGTTTGTTATAAAAAAGACACTAAATGTAATTTATGTAATGAGTACATATTGAAAACAGCATGTACCCCGGGGCATGTGCACGCATATCCAGCTGGTGACTGATGATCGATTACCTATTCGATTACCTCCCACGCCTTGTCATGGGACGACAGTACATTTGTCTCGCTTATTGCGTTTTTGGTGATCGACGAACTACCTACAAACCAATCTTACCTTCATACTTTGTAGTAAAACATGGTAAATAACGATATCACACTTCCCCGTTTCCCAGCTGTCCATGTTCCTATTCTGTTATGAAAGCCTTTCGGCGACATTGATTTTCCAAATATGGCAAAAAGGGCGGAGCTACTGGAATTGACGGAAACACTGTAAAATCGCCCTTTATCCTTTTGCAACATTATGAATAAATCTGTCATGTGTATCCAAATGGTGATACGACGAAATAACACGCGTAATCATAAGTTACATTACATATTACGCGTATGTTGAACCAAAATATATCAAATACCTAAGTCGACGTGGGGTGATTGACAGCATGACGTCATGGTAAAATACGGAGTTACCTGCCCTTTAGAAATCTACTTGAAACTGCCTTAACTTACCTGTGTGATGAAATTCAAGAACTTTCCCAGGTCTTTTCAAGGATTTATCAACCTTTTTCAAGGTCCGATTTGGTTAAATTTAGGATTTATATGAAATTTTCCGCCGATTTTCTCCATGTTTGCTGAATTTCATTTAAGGTTAAAATCAATTTTGTGCAGATAAGAAAGATCTTGCACATCAATCTGGGTATCATTAGGACAATGTAGGGTATTGGATAAACATGATACACATGTTTAAAAATCATGTTCCTTGATGTCACCCGGCACCTGAATCCGTTTTCAGTGTTCATGGTACACAACTGCCGGCGCGTCCACAACTGGTGAATAGGGGTATGTCCTGTCTATGCGGGGTAGTCGGGTCATAATACAGAAAGACTGACCGCGAACTATTGTAGCCGAACTGTGTGGAGAAACGCCATGCTCCATGAAATGTAAAGACCCATTCTATATTTTTCCATGTAGAGTAGAGTCGCTGGGTCTCGTATAGAAGGCTAAATTTCCTTCCCCTACCCATACTCTCCTTCTCCAGTGGCAGTCTAAAGCTCGTTGCCCCGGTTGTCCCTTCCACCTTTATTTCCTTCTTTTTCTTACATTTATTCCTTAAATTGATTAACTTGTTCTTGTCCTGATATAACTGAAATATTGCTCACTGGACGTTAAACTCTTAACTAATCAATCAATCTTTCTTCTTTTACTTACCCGCCGTGCGCGGTCCCGGCTGAAGAATAGGCCCGCAGCATCCTCTGAGCTTGGAGTATGAGCCATCCTAACAGAGGACCCCGAGGGAACCCCGGGATATAGAAATAGGACCCAGTATCTCCGGCTTGCGGGGTGTGACCCCTCCTAAACGGAGGCCGACCCCGAGGGTCCCGGGATATAGAAATTGGACCCATTCCGTGGTTGTGCGGGATTAATAAATACACAACCCATCTTTCGGATGGGATGTAAACTCAGGTCCACGTGTTGGAAGAAATGCCACGCTTTCTGCACGTTAAAGAACCCTTGTAGTAAGCTCTTTTTGGGGTGGTCCGTAGGTGATCGGCTACAAGGCTAAATTCCCCGCCCTTGACGATTTCACCCTACTTTTCCAGTGGCAGTCAGAATTTCCCGTCTCATGGCCATTTCCATACCCCAAAGTGATTATTTATCAACAAACTTGTTCTCGTCTTGATATAGCTGAAATATTGCTGAGTAGACGTTAAACAATATTCAATCAATCAATCAATCTTTTACTTACTATTGTTTTGAAATGATTAACTTGTTCTTGTCCTGATATAGCTGAAGTATTACTCATTGGACATTAACCTCTAACTAATCAACCAACCAATCGTTGAAATCACATGTTTTAATTGTATAGAAAGAGACAAACTATGATGATACACTGTGATAGTGGTGTCATATTCTTGAAGATTATGAGTGGTAACTCCATATCTTTTTTTCCTGTATAAAATATTTCAATATTCTTTCTTATTGTATCATTGAAAAAAAATTGACTTTACCACTTGTATCTAAAACTAATGTACACTTCACTCTTTTATTGGGATACCATTTCCAATTTATTTTCTGATACATTTACCGCCGTGCGCGGTCCCGGCTTATGAATAGGCCCGCAGCATCCTCTGAGCTTGGAGTATGAGTCGTCCTAACAGAGGACCCCGAGGGAACCCCGGGATATAGAAATAGGACCTAGTATCTCCGGCTTGCGGGGTGTGACCCCTCCTAAACGGAGGCTGACCCCGAGGGTCCCGGGATATAGAAATAGGACCCATTCCGTGGTTGTGCGGGATTAATAAATGCACAACCCATCTTTCGGATGGGATGTAAACTCAGGTCCACGTGTTGGAAGAAATGCCACGCTTCCTGCACGTAAAAGAACCCTTGTAGCAAGCTCTTTTCGGGGTGGTCCGTAGGTGATCGGCTACAAGGCTAAATTCCCCGCCCTTGACGATTTCACCCTACTTTTCCAGTGGCAGTCAGAATTTCCCGTCCCATGGCCCTTTCCATACCCCAAAGTGATTATTTATTTACAAACTTGTTCTCGTCTTGATATAGCTGAAATATTGCTGAGTAGACGTTAAACAATAATCAATCAATCAATCAATCAATCTTATACATTCATAAAATTTTGCCTTAAACGTCCACTGACAGATATTGATATAGTTAATTGAATAAACTGAAACAGAACTTATTCAAAACAATACTGGGACATTTCCAAACATCATATTGTAAGTTATCATTTAATAATACCCTCCAAGGTATAGCAAATCAATGCCCACGTATGAATTCTATTACACCCTCAGAAAATAATTGTCTTGCTTTTGATAATGTTCATGGTAATCCCTTTTGGGATTTGAAGCCAGATTTGTTTTTTGATATTACATGCCCCCGTTTCCCTTATCAACCATGTATAGTTCTATTCGGGAACATTCTTTCACATATTTCATCTGTTTGAAACAACGGCAGTAGAATACCGAAGGAACAAAGGAGTGAAATTTATAAAAATCCAAGTCCAAAGACACGGCCAAAGCGAGAACACAGAAAACAATGACGTTAGACAGATACAAAGCACAGAAACAGAAATTACAATGAAATTTGAGGTGAGGAAACGTACATTATCAGCGATTGTTTTCCTTCAAGAATGAACTGAAGCAAACGTGTTTACTTCTACTGAAAAATCGGAGAGAATGAGTAGGGGCAGGGAATTTAGCTATCCATACGACCCTTAGTGAGTCTTCTCCAGACCTATTTATCCCTCTTAGCTGGTTTCAGTATTCCTGCATTTATGTTTCCGTAATCTTCCGGGTTTATTTGTTTTGTTTTGTTTTTTGTTTTTGTTTTTTTTTAGAGTAAAACAGGCGTGATTTTTATTCTGCTCATTGTCTTAAAGACCTGTTTATAAACGTCGCTGGCGACAAAATCGTTCAATTTTTAAAAGCAATCAATTTATTTAGTAAGATTTAAATGGATCAATTTTAAACAAGTTTCTAATTTCTAATATTGTTATTGTTAAACCAAAATTACTATTATGTTTTTAACATTTTACACATCTGTTTTACTTGTATAAAGCTATATGGTTTTATATTAATATTTTATGTATTTATTAAAATTGTTCAATAAACCCAACAGTTCTCGCCACAATATAGCTGAAATATTGCTGAAGTTGGCGTAAAACATCAATCAATCAATCAATCAATCAATAGAGTAAAACAACTGAGAGAAACTAGACTTTTTAGTGTCAATAACTCCACTACGTATGACAAAAATATGATGGCCGTAATGAACAATTTTGATGAAATAAACAAATTTTGTCATTTCGTCTCTGGAGTTCATTTTTTTGTCAAACCTTATCTGCTATTTTTCTTTACTTCAATCTAATTGATGAAAGTAATATGTCCAGTGAGCAATATTTCTGTTATATCAGGACGACGAGTTAATGAATATAAAACGTCATATTAAGTAAAAGATGAAAGACAAAGAGCAGTTTTACTGCTTTGTAAAATAAGAAAAATGGGTAGGGGCAGGAAACTTAGTCTTCCATATGACCCCTAGACAGTCTGCTCTTGTACGAGAAATATAGAAGGGATCTTCAAACTACACTGGGCGTGGTGTTTCTCTACACAGTTTGTCTACAATGAATCGCGATCAGACTTTCATTGTGACCTATTACCCCACTGCCACTGTATAATTGGAAAAATAGGTAGGATTAGGAACTGTACCATATGACCCCTAGTTAGGAAATATAGAAGAGACCTATAAACTGCATGAAAACGTGGCTTTGCTCCACATAGTTTGTGTACAATGGTTTCTGTATAGAAAAAAATGGGTAGGGGCAGGAAATTTACCTTTCCTTATTATGATCTGACTACCCCGCATAGAGAAGGATTCCCCTACCCACCACTCTGGGACGCGCCCTACTGGATTGTTTTGACGGAGACCTACATCATTCAATTTTTGCGCGTTAAAGAACGTTGTTTATCTATCGGAAGCTTAACTGATTGCACTATTTCTGAAAAAGGTATGATTTCTTTCATGGTTTATGAATATACCGTATATTTGCAATGTGAATCCGTAGTGCGTACTTTTACTTTAAAAGTAGTAAAAATACGGAAAATCCGTTGTGGTAAACACCTCTGCTGCTCTTATTCGAGAAATATAGTAGGTGTCTCTGCACTGACGTGGTGTTTCTCCACACAGTTGTCTACAATGGTTTGCCGTCAGGCAGTCTGTATTATGAAATGTCTACCTCACTGCCACTGGAAAATGGTTGAATTGGGTTGGGGTAGGAAAGCGGGAAATATAGAAGGGGTCAAATTAGTCAATTAAACTAAAATATAAGTAAAGGATGAAAGATCAAAAGAAGGAATGGACAACTCAAGAAGCGAGTATTGAATGCCAATGGAACAGTAGGAGTAATGGGTAAGGGTAGGAAATGTTGCCTTCTGTGGGTATGCTCTTGTAAGAGAAACATAGAAGGGGTCTCCATGCTTCATAGTGCTTGACGTTTCAACATTAAGTTTGTCTAGAAGGGCTTGTCTTCAGGCCTTCCGTATTATGACCAGACTACCCCCGCATTAATTGAGCATTCCACTATCCACTACCTGGGACTGAGACCTATATCAGCTGTATGCTTTAAAGAACACTGTTTATCTATCGGAAGCTTTCTTCATCAATGATTGCCCAATTTCGGAAATAAGTATGTTTTATTTCCTGTGTTATGAATAAACCGTATATTTGCAATGTGAATCCATAGTGTATATTTTTACTTGAAAATCCGTAGAAAATATGGAAAATCCGTAGTTGTAAACACCTCTGCGTAATAATATTGCATCGGACTTGCCTGGTATCCCCTTCTTTCCGATTGTCGCTTCAAGATGTTTTCGTTTACACCATCTTGTTTTTGTAAAGTACGAAACATGTGTAATTTAACAATGAGTCTATGGGAGACTGAATAAGGAGTGTTATATCAATGCGACATTTCCTCGACGTTCTTGTTATATGCTCACCAAAAGCAGAGACATATAGTTATATATCTCTGCCGAAAGATAAAATACCTTTAACTTAAGCGCATAAAATTATCTTAATAATGTTTCTTACTGGTTTCTGGTTTAACAGCAAATACATCATACGAGGGAATCAGATATGGTTTGTTTACAGTCGCGACCGATACGAAATTCAAGACTTTTTTCCGAATTTTCCAAATTTCAAGGCTTTTCAAGGTTTTTTTCCCGACCGGGAACTACCAAATCCATATTCCCGACTTTCCCCCATTTTCCCGGTAGCGTGGGAACCCTGGTCAATATATATGACACGAGTTTGTACGCTAGACATAAATATATATATTATGTCTCACAAAATAAAATAAAAAAAAAACAACCAAAATTTCCATAGTTTGTATTGACTCACAATACATTTCAATACCGTAACACAATATAACAATATATTTCAATACCGTAACACAATATAACAATATCTAGGAACAATAAAGGTATACAACCATCTGTGGTAACATATAACCCGTGCAATCCAGACACCTTTATATGCTAGGTTCAACTTGCCTTTTATTGTGTCCACATCTCATTGTTGATTGAATTATGCCAAGTTTTCTTACTTTCGACCCGGTAGGTGCCCTGTGGTTTTTTAAGTGCATTCTGTTTGTCTTTTTGTCGGGAAACGGATGACGGCGATAGTTGTTGACGATCCCGCATTCATGAGTGAAGATATATGGATGTGGCATGGCTTGACATCTTGCAATGAATTCCACTCAAGTTGGTGCTAAAGGCCGTCTTAAACTTACCATGAGGTATGAGCAGAGCTAATTGGTGAACACCCAATGGTGACTTCAGGATGAAGATCAACATAAAAATCATTGTTCCTTTACTTGTTTTAATATATGTGTAAGAGACTTTTTCTCAAGTGCATTTACTCTATATCCCTTTATTGCCTATACTTTAAAATGATAAAGGACAATGAGAAGGGCGAAGCGAGTAGCTTGCATTCAAAACAAAGACAGTAAACTGTGCATTGTAAGACAGCTACATCATCCGTTTCTACCGAATCAAACATTGTGTTCGACGAAGGCGTACAACAAAGGGTCAATGGAATTCATCATCCTGCTTATCCCGATTGGTGTCGCTGCTGCACTATCAGGTAACTCGCGGGAAATGTTGTATTTCACGCATGTTCAAAAATTGTTCCTTGTGCGTGAATTTTCCCGGTATCACGACGTCATAGAACAAAACCTGATAGTGCAGTGGTGACACCACACGGAACAAAATATGGAAGGTGCACTCCATTGTAACAAACAATTAGAAGTTGAAAATTAATGGAGTTGAAACGCAGGTAATTTCGGAAAAGACAGTATAAGCACTACAACTGCTAGAAAAAAACTACAATTCACATCGGAGCTGGACAGTGGACACGGAAGAAATTTTAGTTATGCCCACGATTTCCGTACCGTTACAAAACCACAAATGACAAATAAACATAAATATGGATTTCTTAAGAAGTTAAAGACTTCGTAATCCCGTTTATATCGAAGAAAATACATTCGGTCCTCATCAGAGCTGATTAGTAGTGGGACTAAATTTGCGATGAAATCAGTAGCTGAGGTAAAGGGGTAGTTGAACTTGGCCATTTTCTAAAAATGTGTTCTGGAACTGCTATTCCGGACAACTTCTCCCACTATGGTAATGCTACAATTTGTTTCACCTTGCACGGTGATTAGGCGTGCATTGAAGATATGCATAATGTCATAGTTAATATTTTGGCAAAAAATTGTGATTTTGTGGGGTAGTTGAATTTGGCCATTTCATTGAAATGTGTGTTCTGGAACCGTTATTGCAATGTTAAAGCCACAATTATATCAAAGCTAATACATTATATTTCCATGTTTTATATCCTACTGTGGGGGCATCATATGTGTCTTAAGGACACAAACTGGCTAAATTTTATCCAAAACTTAAGTGTAAACACATCGGGGAAAACTTAAATGATGGCAGCGGGGGCATATAATCTGAACTAACAGGTAATACATTAATCAAGACATAATAATAAAGTGTACCCTGTCGATATTTTATGTGTCTGCATACAAATACCATTTTAGAATAAAATCCGACAAAATGTCACATTAAATTTTTTTTTTTTAAATTTATGTGTCAAACTTTTTATTTCACAAAAACAAAATATATCAGTAATATTTACTGTTACTTATCCTTTATGTTCTTTTTACATAGGAACACAATATTCAAATCCCCGCTCTATTCAAAACTTCTGGTGTCACGCCATGTCGTAGATTCATTGTCAAAAATCGCGATTTTCAAATAAGTTTGGAAGTAACTTAAAACTCGTCATGTTTAAAGGAGTGTTTTTTATGTTCGTAAATGTCTGAAGAATCACTACATAACACCACATTTTTTTTCGAAGAAATAAAGTGTAACTAGTATTCAAAACTGAAGGTAGGGTCAACGACTTCAATATAGCTATAAAGGCGGTTTGTGATTAAAACATGTCAATTTCTCAAATTAAAAAGAAAGTTATTTCTACTTGTACCAAAGTGTCACAAATTGGTATGAGATTAGATGAATGTATTGTGAATCGCTGGATGACACCACATTTTTTGTTTCAACTTCAGTATTTAAGGAGATATTTGGATGAAATCTTCGACTGTCCTTTATTTTCATATATCGAATCACAGGTAGTAATTTGTTATCCCAGTTGTCTAAAAGTCACGTGATGCCTGGATAAGTTGTCAATGGGAAAGTGCCTCACTATTGAGTACAAATCTTCCAAGAAGGTGGTAGGTATTCAAAGAGAAATATAATACTGAGTTATGTTACTTGTCTCTGTTATTCCGAAAGACATACAAATTTAAGTCTCCCAATATTCCAGAAAATTTTTCCGGATATCACTACATGAAATCTTCGATTTACAAAGGTGTGTAAACGTTTTGTACGCGTATGCAAATGTTAAAATTTGAATATATTTAAAAACCTTTACATAACTTTGTATTTGTTTGACTTGTCTAAATAAATAAAATATGGTACATAAAGTTTATGTTTTATTTGCCTATATTATCCTACGGGCAGTTTTTAGAGACCGCGCTTAACAGTAATGATGTTACCTCGGTAGAGGATAAACAATATTTATTCTTCAAATACCTTTCGACATTGTTCAAATTTAACGCAAATGTAACTGTATGGGTATTCAATAAGAAATATATGCAATTTGTTTACATATATCTCAAATTTTACCCAAAGCATTGTATTTAGCAGCCGAACTTTTATTACAGGGTTACAGATTTCATAAATTATTGAACATTTTTAAGAAATTTTATAATAGATATGAACATTTGATATCTCAATATTGCATTACTCCTAAACAGCTTATTACCTTGAACATTTCTAATCCTCCATTTAACGGAAATATCAAAAATGCCAAACATTGATTAAAAAATACCCAAAAAATCCTGGGCTGTAACTTACATGGGATAAGGACAAGATACTCTGCATGCATCCGTAAAATTAGTTTGAGAGAAATGGGTAGGGGCGGGAAATTTAAGCTTTGTTTTTATCCACACTGTTTCTCTTCAGTGGTTTGAGGTAATTCTTTCCGTAGTATGACCTGACCACTACAAGGAACTCCATTCTACACCACCTTTGGAAGCGTCTGGCAGCTCTGTAGAGGGAGCTCGTGAAAACCGAGTAAGGTGCCAGAAGCGTCCAGGTGAGCCCACCATGAACATACATGGCGGTTAGGTGCCACATTATTCAAAATTGTAACTGGTGTGTATTGCAGGAACCATCTGGTGAAGAATTAGAGGGAATTCCGGTACACGGCCGCCGGGCACGTGCTAGATTTCGATAGGGGACTGTCCTGTATATGCATGGTAGTTATGTCATTATACGGAAAGCCGCGAATCAATGTAGACAAATGTGTAGAAAATCACCACGCCGCATGCGGTGTAAAGATAGACCTTTCTATAATTTTCGTACAAGGGCAGACTCTGGGTGTCGTAAGGCACGATTTCCTGAACCTACCCATTCCGGAGTGACAACAAAAACATCTTGTTCCGAGTTATCCTTCCATATTGATATTTAACTGGGTTTCCATCGGAAAAATCCGGTTATTAAAATGGTGAAAATGGCGGGCGGGAGGTGGGCGCCTGCCAAATGGGTAAATCATTTGTTCGGAGCAAATCTCCAACAGTATATGAGACAGGAAGTTTTTATTTTGCAGATCAATTGAACAAATATCAAAGGTGTGCATTGGTCTTTGATTTTGATAATTTATGTGAAAAATAGCAGTTGTTGGACTCGTTCATTTTAAAATTTTTAACAATAGGGTACCCCCTTTGTCTACAGTATTTGAGACAGGAAGTTTTTAGTAGGTTGATCAATTGTACATATATCTAAGGTGTGCATGGTACTTTGATTTTGATTTTTGATCATTTTCAGGGTTCCCACGCTACCGGGAAAAAAGGGAAAAAGTCGGGAATATTGATTTGGTCGTTCCTGGTCGGGAGAAAACCTTGAAATTTTTTTTACATTTGGAAAAGCCGGGAAAAAGCCTTGAATTCCGTATCGGTCGCGACAGTAAATAAACCATGTCTGGTTCCCTCATATAATTTATTTGCTGTTAAACATGAAACCGGAAGAAAACGTAGAGATCTTTTTTACTTATAATATATTTGAATTGGCTAATTTGACACCATATTTACTTCCCGTTGAAGAGCACAGGTCGCTTTGGGTCGCATCATTAACTTAATTTCCTGCCCCTACCCAATTCTCCTATTTTCCAGGGTAGCACGAGAAAATTCATAATACGGACCGGTATGCATTGTAGAAAACTGTATGGAGAAACACCACGCGTTTTGCAGTTCACATACCCTACTATAGTTCCCGAATAAGAGCAGACTCACTAGGGATCGCATGAATGGCTAAATTTCCTGCCCCTACCCATTTCTTGGATTTTCTAGTGGAAGTAATCACGTGCTACTTCCGTTCATTCTTGTAGGGAAATATGTCCTTTGATTAACCAATCGCCAATATTGTACGTTCCCTACTTCAAACAGAAAGGGCACATGAAAGAATGTTTCCAAATAGAACTATACATGGTTAATAAGGGATTCGGAGGCTGGCAGTATCAAAAGCACACCTCTGGCTTGGAATCCAAAAAGGGATTGTCCAGAATATACTGAGGGTGTAACAGAATTCGTATGTGGACATTGAAGTTTATTTCCCTGAACTTGATTACTCTTTATTTAGGGGCCAACTCCGACTTGCCGTTGGGTGTGGGGTTTCCTCACCGTTCATTGAAGATCTTACGGTGGCTTTGAGTTGTTATTACTCTCCTTTGGGTTGTTGTCTCTTTGACACATTCCCCGTTTCCCTTCTTTTTCCTATTGAGTATTATTTAATGATTACTTACAATAAGGCGCCTTGAAATGCGCCAGTATTCTTTTGATTAAACGTTATGTTTCAGATTAAGCTATTCATTATATAAATATCTTTCAGTAGATGTATAAAGCACAATTTTAGTACTGGATTTGGCTTACTATTTCGATATTTTTGGTAATGAGTACTTCTTTGTTTACAATTGTTTGATTATGGCTTTCCATATTAAAAATTTATTTGATTTTAATGCTGCTGATGAGAGGTTACTCCTTGATACACGTGTACAGCATAACTAAATTTACTGTTCATTTTTGCAACTTTGGTATTTTTGTATTTATAAATGTATAAGAAAAAAATTCATAATGGTATCCCAATAAAAGATTGGAGTTTACATTACTTTTAGATACAAGTGGTAAATATTTTGTATTTTTTTCAATAATACAAAAAAAAAGAAAACTTGAAATATTTTATACAGGAAAAAAATAGGAGTACCGCTAATCATCTTCTAGAATTTGACGCCACTATCACAGTCATACATCATGGCTTGCCAATTTCTGTACAATTAAAACCTGTGCTGTTAAGTATTGATTGATTGATTGATTAGTTAGAGTTTAACGCCCAATGAGAAATATTTCAGCTTTATCAGGACAAGAAAAAGTTAATCATTTCAAAACAAATTGTAAGTAAAAGAACAAAGATTGATTGATTAGTTAGAGTTGTACGTCCAGTGACCAATATTTCAGCTATACCAGGACTAGAACGAGTATCAATTAAAAAAAATGTAAATCGGTTTATTAAGAAAGATATAAGGTCGAGGAGTTTTCGACTGCCATAAGAAAGGGGGAGAATGGGCAGGGGCAGGAAAATTAGGGCTCTATATGGAACCCAGCCACTCTGCTCTCCTTAGAAAAATATCGAAGGGATCTTTGCATTGCATGGAGCCGGTTGTTTCTCCACACAGTTCGGCTACAATAGTTAGCAGTCAGTTTTTCGTACCCCGCAAAGACATGACATACCCCTATCCAACAGTTGAGGATGTGCCCGGCAGCTATGTAGTCTGACCCCTGTAAAGGGATTCAGGTGCCTGGTGATATCCAGGGACATAATTTTTAAACACATGTATCATGTTCATCCAAGACCTTACAATGTCCTAATTAATACCCACATTGAATTGCAACATCTTTCTCATCTCCACAAGATCATGGCTCCCATGTAACCCTAAATGAAATTCAGCAAACACTGAGAACATCAGAACATCCTGAATATAATGGTGTCAAAAGTTCACAAATCTGACCTTGAAAAGGATTTAAAAATCCTTGAAAAGACCTGGAAAAGACCTTGAATTACATCAGGAAAAATCTGTGGGAATCCTGAATTTATGTGAAAAATATCAGTTGTTGAACTTAGTCATTTTTACGTCAAATTTTTAATAATAGAGTACCCCTTTGTCCGGAGCAAATCTCCTACAGTATATGAGACAAGAAGTTTTTATTTTGTAGATTAATTGTACATATATCAAAGGTGTGCATGGTAGTTTGATTTTGATTTTTGATAATTAATGTGAAAAATATCAGTTGTTGAACTTATTTTTAAGTCTATTTTTTAACAATAGGGTACCCTCTTTATCCGTAGCAAATCTCCTACAGTTTAATAAACAACAAGTTTTTATAATGTAGATCATTTGTACCTGTATTAGAGGTATGGACAGTACTTTTATTTTCCCTTTTGATTAAAATCCAAGTTACTGAACTTTCAGAAATAGGCTACTTTGGTGGAAGGTTTAACATTGAAAATTAATGAAAATTATAAGTACATTTCAAATATTCAGGGTAAAACCATATGTAAGATTTACTGTCCATGTAAAAGAAAACCCGGTTTACTGTCACATTGACAGCTTTCCTTTTGTTTTTCTCACTTTATTCAAATCATTTTTTCGTAACCAATCAGTCAATCTGATGAAGCAGTTTACAACCACAAAGATATATGCACTTCAAGGCACCTGAGTCGGTTATGAGGAGCCCCGTCTTCAGATCTGCTGGGTGGTGGTAAGACAAATGCCTAGTCTACGCGGGATAGTCGGATCATAATACTTAAGGCATGACCGCGAACCATTGTAGCCAAACTGTGAAGAGACGCCCTGTTCTGTGCATCCCTCATGCTGCATAGGACGGTTGTAAAGAAGACATAATTTCCTGTCCCTACCAATTTCTTCAATTTGCCAGTTGTAATCAAAACTCGTTCCTTCAACTTAAACTGCTTTCTTTTACATATATTTTACCCTTTCTTAGCAGAACAACAGTTTTTATGATACAATAACAAAGCCTAATGGTGACTTTAAGATGAAGAACAATAAAAAAGCATTTTTGCATTGCTTGGTTTTACCATGCATTTGCTGAGACTTTGTCTCATGTGCATTTAACCAATATCCATTTTTGGTAAAGCAGAAAATTTTATAAAACACAATGTATATGTTTTATCATTGTACACTTGAAGATTTATGACACTTTACTAGTAGTTTTAAAGTAACAGTAAACAGTTTTAAAATATAAATGATGGTTTAAGTAATTACCAATAAAATAATTGTTTTGTTTTTGTTTTTTTTTTTAATCCGGGATATTGGTTATATTGCAAATATGTAGAGGCCAAACTTTTTGAATCAACCAAAAAAAAAATTAAAATGTTGGACAGTACTTCAGGTATTTTTATTGTATATCATGTATTCATATCTCGGGTGGAGGGGGTCACTTCCAATATATGATGTGATAGGGATGAGCCGCTGGAATAGGTACCTTTTGGTACCTTTTTCTTGCTTCACAATATATGATAAGGGTAGTAAATTGTGATGAAAATATGTGATAAGGATAAGAAATTTCAGATGAGACTATGTGATAAGGCCAACATGTTGCATCTAAATCAGATGTCAATTAGCATTTGACATATCTACATTCCGCCGTGCGCGGTCCCGGCTGAAGAATAGGCCCGCAGCATCCTCTGAGCTTGGAGTATGAGCCATCCTAACAGAGGACCCCGAGGGAACCCCGGGATATAGAAATAGGACCCAGTATCTCCGGCTTGCGGGGTGTGACCCCTCCTAAACGGAGGCTGACCCCGAGGGTCCCGGGATATAGAAATAGGACCCATTCCGTGGTTGTGCGGGATTAATAAATACACAACCCATCTTTCGGATGGGATGTAAACTCAGGTCCACGTGTCGGAAGAAATGCCACGCTTCCTGCACGTTAAAGAACCCTTGTAGCAAGCTCTTTTTGGGGTGGTCCGTAGGTGATCGGCTACAAGGCTAAATTCCCCGCCCTTGACAATTTCACCCTACTTTTCCAGTGGCAGTCAGAATTTCCCGTCCCATGGCCATTTCCATACCCCAAAGTGATTATTTATCAACAAACTTGTTCTCGTCTTGATATAGCTGAAATATTGCTGAGTAGACGTTAAACAATATTCAATCAATCATCATATCTACATTATGTGAAATTCACTACTTTTTGATTGAAACTGAAGAATTTACTGTTTTCACCCCAATATGCATGATATCTGGCATGGTATACCTTGCTACATTATATATGATTAGGTATACATTTTTGAGATTGACCCCTACCGTGGACCTCCCCCCCATTTGTATTAACATTTTTTCTATTTTTTCAGCTTTAAAATAGACAAAACTTTCAACTTGTGTGACATGCATGTTACAACTTCATGTTATAAGCAGACATCTGTTAATAGTGAAACTACGGGGGAGCCACCTATATTCTTAGGACCGATTTTCTTACATGATAATAGTGATTTCGATAGTTTCGTCCACTTTTTTCACCATTTGAAGATCAAATTGATTTCTTCAAACACTTCTAAACTGGTAATTAGGATCCGACGAGGAGAAGGGCATGGTTAATGCCATCAACGCAGCTTTTCTGGAATACAAGCACATACAAATGTACTTTGTATTCGCCATTTACGTCAGAATGTGAAGCAGAAGCTTATTGACGAGTGTATCGATAAAACCGATCGAGAATCGTTATTGGATGATATATTTGGGAACAAATGATTGCTTAAAGCCGATGACATTATATGTTTTGAGACTAAGTGTGAAAACATCGATGGAAAATCAAAGGCGTTATCCACATCATTTCACAAATATTTCAACAACAAACTAAAGGCAAATATACACAAACAATGGGAAGAAGGACTACCATCTGGATACTTTGATGAACCATGGACTACCAACAACTGTGAATCATTCAACCATGTTTTAAAGCGGGGAATCGACTGGAAATCTCAGCCATTATTAGATATTGTGAACACAGTGAAGGGAATACACCGATTGCGCATTTGCGGGATCGCTCATTATTTTAGCCAAACAAGGAGTAATCTGGTACAAAACTGGTTCCAAGACGCTGATAGACGAAGATAGTAATTTCTTCATTTCCATTCAAGTTTCGTTTTTTATGGGTTGGAAATGTTCCTCGTGGATTTCTTTGTCAGTTAAAAACGATTTTTTACCCATATGTTGAATAACAACGTAAGATTCGTTGGTAGAAAATATCCGTCCCTTGCTCCAACGTTGGATGATGTAATTTTTCCTCCGGTTGACCCCAGATGACCTCGTCTAAATGACGAGTCAAATCCGGATTGGAAAAGATGTGCAACCCATGTATTATTGACACTCAATTTAAAGATCTCCTTCGGGCTTTAGTTGATAGAGGACAGATAGCCATAAACATTTCAGAATTTCAAAAACTGTATGGACAAATAAGACCGAAGATGAGAGACAGAGATATTTCAAGAGATTTAGGAAATATATACCGAAGGACAATATTACTATTACATCATCAGATGGATTGATGACCGTCATAAAACCGAGGGCATTGGGAAAGAAGAAAGGACAACAAAAAAGGAAAATCAACGTACGGACGACGTCCGTAAAGAAACCTAGGACCACATTCGTCGATAGTGATTCAGAGTGACACTTCTATTTGTTGTATTGTTATCTATTACTTTTATGTGTATTTATTGTACTGTTATCTATTAGTTTTATGTGTATTTATTGTACTGTTATCTATTAGTTTTATGTGTAATGTGTAATTTATAAAAATGCCATTGTTGTATTGAAAATTTGTTATTTTATCTTGAACAATCATAAGCTAAAAACTTATTAATTTAGCGTCGGAATAATTCTTCATAAACCAATAACAGTTAACAGATTTAAATGAAAACTTTATTTAATGATAAAAAAATAACTCAGTTAAAGAAATAGTGGTTTAAAAAACTCTAAACTTGAATAATTGTCAATCGCGGACTACGACGGGTATGCCCGAGCATTGTGCAGGATACCTAAGTGGTTATAAACTTTTATTGTAATAAACATGATAAACTTAAATAATTGTCAATCGCGGACTACGACGGGTATGCCCGAGCCTTGTGCAGGATACCTTAGTGGTTATAAACTTTTATTGAAATAAACTTAAATAATTGTCAATCGTGGACTACGACGGGTATGCCCGAGCCTTGTGCAAGATACCTTAGTGGTTATAAACTTTTATTGAAATAAACTTAAATAATTGTCAATCGCGGACTACGACGGGTATGCCCGAGCATTGTGCAGGATACCTTAGTGGTTATAAACTTTTATTGAAATAAACTTAAATAATTGTCAATCGCGGACTACGACGGGTATGCCCGAACCTTGTGCAGGATACCTTAGTGGTTATAAACTTTTATTGAAATATTTGTCATATGAGGCGGTTTCTTTTATATATCTGTATCTATTGTAATTTTATTTTATTATGAATTATTGTAAATCACTGTTACTTTTCAGTAAAAGTTATTTGCTGTAAAATCTATTTATTTTATTTTTGTAAACTTACTTTATTGTGAATTATTGTAAATTACTGTTATTTATTGTATACTTTCTTTATTGTGGATTATTGTAAATTACTGTAATTTGTTGTAAAATCTGTAATTTTTTAGTTATTGTAAATTTACTTTATTGTTATTTATTGTAAATTATTGTAACTTGCTGTAAATCTGTTAATTCTATTTATTTTAAACTTAATTTATTGTGACTTAATTTAAATTACTGTAACTTGTCATGTTTTATTTTATTCATTGTAATCTTATTTATCGTAAATCATTTCTAAACTTTTCTGTAAATTTTCATTGTTTTCTATATATTTGTTCAATATTAAATTTTATGGTTCAACATACATTCCATAATAAATAACAGCTATTACATAAGAATGAATACAATAGTCGTTTATAGCACAGTTATTGACAGTTCTTAACACCATTTCTCAAGGCAGTCAACAAAAGTCCAAATATGTTTTGTCCTTTCTTGTATTTTCCCGTTCCCCAATAGTTGTCTTGTACGTTGTGGTCAATGTAACCCTCGGTTTGTAGAAGAGCTTCCCTAAATTCTTCACACTGTTGAAATTTTATCTTCAATATTTCTGCCATGATAATTGGTCGAAGATCATCCCATTGTTGTTTGGTTTGGAAATGTTCTTAGCTTCATATGCGTCTGTAGCATTTTTATCAAGTCATCTATCTCATACAGATCATGAAAAATAGCTTTTCTACTCTGGTAAAGGTGCTCAGTAGATTTAAATACGTCACCATCAAACTGTATTGGTGTAGGGTAAGAGTTGGATAATACATTAAGTGCTCCTTTTACGTACGTAATCATTTTTTAGCGTTATGTTATTTTTTTTTCTCTTTTTTGAGCACCCAGACTGCATATCATAGGGCAAATAACTTAACAATATAATAACAATAACAAATAATAACAATACATGGATGATATAAAGATAATATTATTATAACTGCATTTTTTAGTTGCTGTTACGTGATTAAATTTACCAGTTACCATTACTTATTTAAATTTTAAAAAATATGGGTAATATATACAAGCATCATTAAATGCTACATGTATGTCCGCGTAATACGGAGATATATAAGCAGCAGCACGTATGGAACTAGGTTCAAGCTACTTATACATCCCCGCCCCCAGACAAAACATGCAGCACCAACAATACAAATTTTGTGCTCAGATAGAAAAGGCTGCTAAATTAAGGAATAACATATTATCATACATGTGAAACATAAATGCAAAGAAGGAAGACGGTTTTTAGGAGGAAATGCTAGATATTGATTTTATTTACAGACTAAAAGTACGGTTGCACTTTTACTGTGAATGAAATATATTTCACATAGCAACAGATTACTATATATATTGCGGACGTCTCAACATACAGACAAGTCTATATAATAACATGGAGTTAATCTTGAAGTTAATATCAGGTAAATTTTGACCACCATTTGCTTTAGTTTTTTGCAAAGATTTTCTATTTAAATATTCATAAGAATTCATATATATATCTTGTTATAATTTTCACATAGTTTGAATCAGGGGGGATAACTCTTCCAACATATAATAATTTACTAAATACAAATGTATAAATAACTAAAATCTTATGCTTGAATGTAAGTTTTCTTTGTTTCCATGTCTCTAAAGTTTTCTTAATCTTTTGTTTAATTGAATATAATTATTTGTAACAATAGGATTACATATTTTATATATTTCTGTCTTTTATATATTTCTGTCTTTTCAGTATTGATCCTGGAGCCTGATACTGAGCCAAACTTGGCAAACTGTTCAAGATACAAATCATATTCTTCAATAGAGGTTGACACTGTGGAGCAATCATCTGCATGCTGAAATAACTTGACCTTTGACCTTAGATTGGGCACATCTACACCTTGAATGCGATTATCATCTCTGATGTTACAAGCAAGTGCTTCAATCACCAGAGCATACAACGACATACTAAGGGGACACCCCTGTCTTACTGAACGAGTCACGTCTATGCTGTCCGTCAGTAGTCCGTTTACTTGAACTTTACTTTTGATGTCTGTGTACAATGTCTTTATATAGTCAATGTAAAAAAGTGGAAATTTCATTTTTTCTAGAACTTTGAAAAGAAAACCATGTTCCACTCTGTCAAAAGCTTTTTCTTGATCAAATGTAATAAGAAATCCTTTTTTACTATGTTCTGTCATGTATTCTAATACATCATAAACTGAATATAAATTATCAAAAATACTTTTATCAGGTCCTGCTCCTGTCTGTTTGTCGTCTACTAATTTATTTATAACTTTAGATAATTTAAATGTTAAGAATTTTGCAATAATTTTATAATCAAAGCACAATAAGCTGATTGGTCTCCATGCTTTAGCTCTTTTTTATCTCCCTTATTTTTATAACTCAAAGTGATAATACCTACTTTCATTGTATCTGTTAATTTACCTTGCAAATATACATTATTAATATCATCAAATAATTCGTCACCTATAACTGGAAAGAATTTTAAATAAAAAGCTTTTCCAAGGCCATCTATACCAGGACTTTTATTATTAATAAACTTTCTTATTAATTTTAAACATTCATTCTTCGTTATAAAATTACTTAGAAATAACTTATCTTCTTCATTTAAGCATTTTAAATTTGAATTTTGTAAATCTACATCCATATCCTGTTCTGATAAATTATCAGTACTATACAAATCTCTGTAAAATTCTCTAACTATTTCAATAATTTCATTTTTATTTTCTGTCACCCTTCCATTTTTGTCCTTCAGTACTTTAATTTCCTTTTTTAACCCCCTTTTTTCCTCTTCTAGTTTAAAAATTTCAATATTTTCTATGTCTTCTTCATAATATTCTACTCTTGACCTTAATAATATGCCTCTTTTTTGTATATTTTCAATGTCTGTAATTTGCTTATGTAAAGTTTTAATATAATCTTGGTTTACCTGCTGTCTAGACTCTTCTTCATATAAATCTGTTTATAACTTGTGTAATCTATCTTTATTTTTAGCAGAAACTACTTTTTAATATTCAATAGACATATTTTTGATTTGCTTTTTTAATAATTTCCACCATTCAAGTATATTGTACATATGTTTTTGTGTTTTCCAATAGTTAATATAATCTGAAATATAACCAACAAATTGATTATCCTCCAGTAAACTTTCATTCAATTTCCAAACACCTTTCCCCCACCTATCTCTACATAAATCCAATTCAAAAATTAAACTTTTATGATCGGAATTCTGATACACTTTATATTCTATATTTTTGAGTTTACTATATATATAATAATCAGAGTATACTCTATCAATTCTTGTCTCTAAGTTATCTTTTGTCCATGAAAATATTTTTCCTCAGGAAACATTTGTCTATTAATCAAATAAATTAAAAGTGTTTTTGATTTGTAATAGAACATTTATAACTCTTTTATCCAATATAAAATAAGTATTTTTTGTGTCAATTTTATTTTCAATCATATTATAATCCCCAAGAAGTATAACTTTATTCTTGATATTATCAAATTGTAGACTTTGTATATATTCTAGGATCAACTGATAAAAATCAGATTGCTCCTGTCTGTTTTCACTAGTTTTTGAATAAATATTTATAATATGTAAAACTTTTCCACCAATATCAAAACTATTATGTAACAATCTTCCAGTTAAATTATCATATACATTATATATTCTTACATTTTCTAATTTTTTTGATATCAGATTTATAACACCATTACTATGTGCATCAGTATTATAGAAAACATGATAATTACCTTTTTCTTCTATTTCTTTCACTCTATTTTGACTTATAATCCCTGTCTCTTGTAATCCTATAAAATCAAAATTTGCATATACATTCATTATGTTTTCTATTTTATTTTCCACCCCCCTTCTAATATTAAGAGAAACTAATTTCATAATGATAACAAACTTGATTAAATACCAAAAAGGGCTCAGGTGTGTTAGCTTCATCACTGTTAAAGAGATAGTGAGGGTAGGTTTATTTATTTACAACCTATACTTTTGACTTTTTTTTCTATCAGGCTTTAGGAAGTCTTTTGCCTGTTGTTCTTTAGTCTCAATACTGTCTCGTTGTTTCCTTTTTTCATTTTCTTTTTTTGAGTCTTTTTTGGCAAATTCAGTTCTGTTAACTCCAGGTTTTGCTGTTTTCCCTGTGAGTGTATAAGTCACACCTTTCAATTTTCTCCTTTGTTTACTAACTTTCTGAAAATCATCATGTTTATCATTAGAATCATTTTTATTCTCAATAATATGAGTTTGTACGTCCTCCACTACTTCCATTTTGTCACCCACTGCCTCAACCTTATCATCTACTTTTTCCTCATTTCCCGTTATGTTAATGTGTAATGACCAAACGGTTCGGTTCGGTTCTGAGGGTTTAACGTCCGGCTTACCAAACTGGTAATTGCGCACAGATGGCTTTCTTCTTTAACTTCTAGTTCTTTCTTTTTGGCTTCACTTTTTTTCTTTCCTTGGTCCGAGCTGATGGTGTTGCCTGTGGCGTCAAAGGACGACAAGATGATGTGTCGGTGTCGGAGGAGTCTTGGTATTTCTCCAGGTCTAAGTTCTCTACATCAAATCCCTCGCTATAGTAGATATAGTTTCGCTCAAATTCCATTCTATAGCAGCGTTGTTTCTCATTGTATGGGCTGACTACTACTGTTGAGGCCGTCCATTTTCTTCCCTCAAGTTTGTCGTCTTCATTTCTATATTTTGTTGGTGTGAGTTGTCTCCCTTTCTTTGTTGTTGTTTCAGTGCTGGCGTTAGACCTGGAGATTCTTCGTGGTGGTGGTGTATTGCTTCCTTGGCTAGCTGTTGCCTTCTGCTGTGTCTGCGTTTCTTGTGTTGCTGTTTCTTTTGTTACTGTCTTTGCAGTGGTTTCAACGGCATTCCTGTTCTGGCGCCACTGGGCGAGACGACGAGCGTTTCTCTTCCTGGTGGCTGGAGAACGGTTCTTTTTCGGGGCCTGGTTCGGCTTCTCCGGAACCTTGATCCAAGTCAGTTTAACCTCTGTCTTGTGTTCTGAAGTGGAGAAAGTCCATTTCATTTCCATTCCATCTTTGATGGCGGCAGCAAGATAGGTTTGGAGTTCAGCTGGAAGTTCCATTTCTGATCGCTACTGACTGACTGTGACCAAACCCAAATAAACATGACCTTTTATACACTTTGATTGAAAAATGTTCAGATGTCAAACACTAAATGAAAAAGTGATCACATGTCAAACAATAATTTAGAAAGTGTTCACACATCATCAATAAACATAATTAAGTGATTAATTTCAATTCTGATTCACATAAGGCATATTTTAATTAATGTTGATTATTTTAAATATGTAATTAATTGAAAATCAATCACTAAATATACTTGAATTGCATCAATAACACTTGCTAACGATGGCTTTGAATACTTTTAATAAGACAAATGAGCTTGGATTGTTTATACTAGGTATGCTAACTGCAACCAGCAACAAATGTCATTCTCAATCAAGTACTGTCCTGAGTTGTACTGGGTTGATAAACATTGCCATTACTGTAAAATATACCAGATAGCTTAGTTTAACATTTTTCTAAACACATATAGCTTAGTTTAACATTCAACAGTTTTATTGAAAGACGTCACCACCAGTTTTGATATAGTTTTCTTAATTAGAAAGCTAAATTTGAAAAAAAAATCTGATTAGATTATAACAATACATAACTTAATTTAACAATAAAGAATGTTGAACGTTCTAGTGCTCGGGCATAGCTTTGTAGAAACTTTTGTGTGGGAATAGGAGCAAACCCCATCAATGGGAGAATCCTTCTAATACTCGTGGAAAGGTAGCAGTTCAACTGCATGGCTATTCTGGTGGGACCGTCAAAACACTCACCTCGGCAATTAACACCGGCCTGTTTGTTCACTATAACCCTCATGTGGTCATATGCCAAATTGGTGGTAATGATTGTAGTGGTGTCTCTTTTGACGACACCCGTTTTGAAGCAGAGGTACATACTTTCATTGATGCATGTCTTTCGAGAGGTGTAGCGGTTGTGTTTATGTCTATTTTGAAACAGTCGAATCCAAGGTTCTGCAGTCCGGGTGAATATATAGACAGGAGCAGAAAAGAAAACAAAATTCTGAAAAAAAAGGCTGTTAATCTAAATTCTGTTTATTTTTTTAAACCTGTGAATGTATACCGCTCAGAGTACGAGGATCCGAGAGATGGCGTTCACTTCACGGATGAAGGCTACCTAGCCTTCCTAGTCGCTTTGAGAAAGGCACTCAGTTGGTTTATTAACACAGTAAGTAAATGAACTGAAGGTTTTATCTCCTAGGACTAATTAAAACCTAAAAAAGTCAATTATTTTTATTTAGAATTTTTTTTTGGTTAAATATTAGACAAATTATATAATAATTTAAGATTCAATTGTTGTAAATATGTACATATGTTTTTTTTTATTTTATTTTTTTTTTTATTTTTTATTTTTATTTTTTTTTTGGTGATGGGTAATGCAGCCAAGATTATAATCTTGACAGTTACAAGCCTGTAAAATGCAGAGTAACCATCGTTTTTATTACATTTCTTATACTGTTCCTTATATAAATAACTTACCTGTAGTGTTACAGACAAGAGTTACTTCTCTTTGTTTGATGTCCGCCATATTGGATAACGAAGGATCTGAGTGTACAATATCAAAATTGCCTCTAATAAAAAAATCATGAAAAAAATGAAGAAAAACATCACACTTCAGTATGTAGGATATTTAATGATTAAAGGGTGTTTTCGCAATTTCCAATGGTGTTTTCGGTGTTGAATCCGGTGTTTTTGGCGAATCCCGGTGTTTTCGGTGATTCGATGTACCGCAATTACACCGTACTAAAGTGCATTAGCATGTAACATAATTACTCAGAGAATGTATTATGTTATGAATGTAAATGTGAAATTCTTCACGATATATTTTTTTTTATTAATATTGATAAAAAATACATCAACTTAAATGACTAAGATACTGATATGAATGGTTTGATAAAATGTAAATTAATGCATATTTCTTTAACATGAGAATATAAAAATATACGTTGTGCAATGGCCACAAATTAATGTGAATAAACAAAGTAAAAATTGTAAGGTAGTCCACAGTTAAAAGGTGAAATTAAACAAAATATACAACTGTTTTTTCCCGCCTTTTTTGTTTCTGGTGTTGCCATTGTCCTTGGATTGTTCGCTTTTGGATTGACGGTTCGGTTCTCACTTATTTTACTGGCCGAAACGTTTCCTTTCAACCCGTTTTTGATATTTTAGCTGTTTTTTAGTTGTATATTTTGTTTAATTTTACCTTTTAACTGTGGCCTACCATACCATTTTTTACTTAACATGTATACGCACTAAGTAGACTTGAATTAGATACTTTGTGGTTACTTTTGTTTTTTTCAGGGAATCTTTTATTTGACAACTCTGAAGCTACTTGTATGATATAATAGAGACGAAATGAAGACCAGAACATCATGTGCAAGGAAAAAATATTAAGATTTTAACATGCTGATTTTAATCAGGATTATTCATAAGGAATATTGATATAGATGAAGATTAAGACAATGTAATTAGTACATGTATATCATACTTTAATTGACAGTGGTGAATTTTTGGATAGTTGGCTTAATGTGCACGTTGCAGTTTACTATATTTAGTGCAAAACTATATTTATATTCATGGAATAGGTAAGCTCATTAAAATTAATGCAGTTGGAGTTAACATATGTGTTATGGTCTCATGTTCATTTACACCATATCCTTTCGTAAAAAAAATAATGGAAAATGTATATATGGTTGGTTACCGCATAAGTTAATTTATTTAGTCCGGTGAATAACTTTACATGTATATGGAATTTGTTTACTGAGCAACCAACACTGCATACATTTGCACCTAGTCGCTTACAGTACAGTTGTGCCAGTACGTCATGTCCGTGCATTCTCTATTCGAATGGTTCTCCAGATATTGGAAGAACAAACAGAAAAACAGAAACAAATTAAGATTCGGATGCGATGCAAGTGTTTCATTGGACAATTTTGTAACTGAATTCAATACAAGAAATGTGTGATGTATCTGAAATGAAATGCTAAGAAAAACTCAGCTTGTAACAGAAAAATACTACATGCAAGTTATAGTGCTATCAATCACATCTACCAATGCCGATTGTTCTATAGTAATACATGTAATATAAATTGGAAATGTCAAGCCAGTCACATGTATCAGTTATGTGGAGAAAATATTCAGATTGTTGTTAAGTACCTTAAATTTCCTTTGAGAAGAAATCAGCTTTAGTTTAGATGAATAAAATCATCTGGAAATTCTGACTTATATTGTGATAATGTAAAAGGACTATAATTTTATTTGATTCGACGCACAAAATTCTGTAATATAAAATGAATGAAACTGCAAATTAGGGTTGAGGCAGAGTTGAATTCAATTATTTTTCAACTTTGATTTATAACACAGGATGTATATTTAACCTGAAATCAACAACAGTTCTAAGTTGAAATGACTGCTATTCAAGCATGATTCTTAACAGAACTTTGTATGGAATATGAATCCAATCTGAATTCCAATTTGGTGAATTAAATTAATGATTGAAACAACCTTGAATCAACCATAATTCAATATTGATTCTATGTTGAACATCACCGTTGATTCAATGTAGGCTTTCAATGTTGAATCTAATTTGCAAAATCTAACATCTATTCAACAATGATTCAACTTTGAATGTAAATGTTAATTCAATGTTGAATCATTGTTTTGTGCCTACTGGGAGGTGTCTTGTGAAGTTGTGAAACTTACTCACAAAACAAAGCGCACCTCTCCAACTCCGAATCAGTTCGAAATGCGGATACACAGTCGAAGAAAACGTTTTTGTTGTCTGACATATAAGTATGGCTCTAAATTGCATTTTGTATTCTCCAAGCCATTTTACAGTGAGAGGATAATTTAGTATTTGAATTTAAATTTATTATATCTCCCCAGACTTTGTTGGGGTGACATTGTTATTCTACGTTTCTTCTGATTCTTCTTCTTCTTCCAATGATTTTTTCCGATCGATTATTTTTAAATGGTTGGGTGTAATTTAATGAAACTTGGCATGAAGTTAGATCAATATAGGGCGATGATTTAAAAAAAAATTCAAAGTGGCCGCCATTTTCAAGATAGCCGTCAAAATACGTCAAAATTTCAACGTTGCCCGATTTCAACGGAAATTGATTTCTAGGTTGATTTTGACGCTGCGAATAAGGTGGAATCATCGAATTGACCCATTTCGAGTTTCCGGAGTTACCTCCCCTGATAAAAAAGTAAGCGGCTATCGAGGTTAATTTTCAACCTAGAATTATAACTGGAGGGTTGTAGAAAAAAAAGGTAGTCTGGGGTGACATCAGCTATTGCTTGCAATTGCAAATCTAGCTTAACTTGATATTTTTGTGTACATTTCTATCTTTCTATCTTTAGCTTGTTGTTTGGTTTGCCATTCTATATTTTGTTATTACCAGTGCTCAGCCTCGAAAGAACAAGTAGGCTGTAATCTACAAGGCAAGAGCTGATTTCGCCAGCAAACAAAATGTTAACCGGACAAAGAGTATAATCGCATTTCCCGACTTGAGGATGGAAAGTGGAGACAACACTTCAAAGCCATTTCTCCCCCTTTTCCTACACAACAACACAAATTTTTAACATGAAACTGTCATGCAAACACACTCTGTAAGCCATAGTAGTGAATGTTAGATGATCCTCCCATCCCATCTTATTGGAGTGATGAGTAGTTGTCATCTAGAACCTTGCATTTATCGGAAAATATGTTGGCCTGAAGTTCTGGTAAATCCACGTTAATCGTAATCGGTGTCCAAAAGGGGCAAACAGATTCATTTATAAGCTTCCAAGCTAGCACAGAAAAAAGATTTTAAAAATGGCCTTGGATACGGAAGCGTATTAGCTCACACAAACTTTTTTTTATTTTGCGTTGCGTTATAACTAAAAGTTTGTGTTATTTTGCAAATGTTTGCGTTATAACGCAATAGTTTGCGTTATTTCTCAAAGTCTGCGTTATAACGCAAAGGTTTGTATGATTTCGCAAAGTTTGCTTAATAACGAAAAGTTCATTTCAAATTAATAGAAAATGTATTTGATAAAACGAATTCAAAGTACGGATAGAGTTTGATTTTCCGATTTCGGGCTTAGATCTGTACGAATGATATAGGATGATAAAAATATAATGGCAGCAATAATAAATCTGAATAAATGTTTCATTTTCCCCAAAACATATGAGTATCTCCTACGCACAAGGTAATAATGCACGATATAATCTTTCGACAAAAAAATACCATGTTAAAAAATGGATAACAAGAAACACCTACAATGGCTGAAAATTATAATTACATGCAACAATTTGCAAGGAAACTACACAGAAGAACACGTATAAGACAAAAGACAAACGTAGACAACGATAGGAAATCGGGACAGCCGTACTTGGTACCGGCACTAGCAAAAGCCAGCGGTAGGGTTAAACCGGTTTATGGGTACATAGATACATAGTATACCGATACTCAAATCAAATTCTTTGACGTTTGCGCAATCATTGCTGGAAAACATTTTTTTAAACCGTAAAAGATACGTCAAAAATCAAATATGGGGTTTTATTGTTTTATTTTTAATTTCTTTTGTTTGTTTTGTTTTATTTTGTTTGTTTGCTTTGTTTTTTNCATAGATATACGGATTCCAACTTTATAGTCCTTTACCACACAACGAATAGAGCACGTACAGAAAATTTCGCTGTTGTATGTGACTTCAAACTGTGTGTACCCACTCTCATACCAAAATTTATGTGTCCTCACTTTCAGGTCAGTGCACGTATGTGTGTGTGTGTGTGTGTTCTTTTTTTATGTCGTAGGGTCAAAAGTCAAAATCATGCCAGTCATAAAGAGCCTAAGTTTATTTCCAACTGGCCAAATGGTTTTGAAGGAGAGGATCTTTGGAGGTATTCCAATATTAAAAGATGTTTCCCATTAGGTAGCCAATTTCATAAGGTGCTTACTTGAAAGACATCATTTTGAAGGGGACCATGTAAGATACATTGTGATTAAGTTCTAACTACGTACCCCAGTTGTTTCAGATGAAATGATCTTTGTATGCTAGCTCTTTGCATGGGTCCAGTAATTATTTAAGTTCCTCGCAGGTGGTCATGGTGGATGACAGATAAGCACCAAAGTAACAATACTTAGTCAGCACCTCATAAGCATCAGTCACGCATTATTTGGTTCAAATCTATTTGGTGGTTCTCAAAATAACATATTACTCATTTCAGTCTTCGTTATAAATCTATCGCCTATTCAGGCTTTGAAGATTATAAGATGTTGCTATACAATTGAAGGCAAGTGAATACTGACTGGGAGGTGTTAAACGTCCTTGACTACCTTACTTTATATAGAAAATTTATTATAATGTGAAATGAGATGTAAATTATGAAAATATTGTGGGAAAAAATTGTAAAAATTTGTACAAAAACAGTTTTTTCTCTTTATCATGGAAGGAATTAATGTTTTTTTATGAATTGATAGTAGGAAATTTCTCTAAAACTCAAAAGAAAAAAGTTATCAAAAGAAGATTTGAATAGAATTTAATAAGGAGATAACCCATAAAGTATATGGTACTGGGGGGAATTGCTGAAAAGCAGACATAACTCCTACGCAGCCTTTTGGATTTTCTTCAAAATTCAGGATTGGGTATATCTTGATATGCTGAACATTTTTCCGATTTACACTTTACCTCCTTCTGTTACAGTTTTTGAAATAAAAATGTAAAGAAAAAATGCAAAAATTTTGAAAATTTTACGGAAAAAGGGCTGTTACTCCGAGACGGGTTTTCCAATTTTCTTCAAAATTGCAGGGCAGATAGACTTTGGCATTCTTAACGATTTTAACCCATGTCAGATATCAATATATGTAACGGTTTTCCAGTTGATTGGCTAAAAACTGCAATTTACCCCCTGTGTCTATTTATAGTAACAGCGGCCATTTTGTTCGGTTTTCAGAAAATTGGGATACAAGTTCGAATTTAAATACCTTGCTGATTATCCCGGCCACGTTTGGTTAAAATTGGCAGAGTAGTTTAAGAGGATAAGATTTTTAAAAAAAAATTTACGACGGACGACAGACTGACGGATGACGGACGCCAAATGATGGCAAATGCTCACCCTGGCTAAAGCCAGATGAGCTAAAAAGTACATAACACTTGTATATGTTAAGAGATATAAGCAGTATTTACGAAAAAAACCCGTCATGAAAAAATGATTTAAAAAGGCTTACAACTCCCCAAAATTCTTCCATATTACTGCGGTAAGTTCCTTTCTTCGGTTTCGTTTTACGGAAAATGATGGTAAGTGAAACATATATAAGTGTTAATATATAATAAAGCGGAAGTTCAAATAAATTATTTACATGGAAATATATATTGATGATATTTTAAATTGTTCAGTTAAATCTGCTTCTAAAGTTTCAGAATAGATGTGGAGGAAAATGATGATTTTCCCGTACGGTCTAATTTAAAACTATGTTCTGTGCTGGCAGCCATGTTATTATCGGATCGGAGTGAATACACCGGTACTTATACAGAAGAAAAAGTAAGAAAGGGGAAATTCTAAAACGAAATTTAAAAAATACACGGCATTTCATATGTAACATGAATTGGAAAAGCATCAGAAAGACAAATAAAGAAAAAAAATGAACAATAACACCACAAATCTAAAGCACTAGAAGTGCGGGAACCCCTACAAAAAATCGAGGTATTTTCTGGTGCTCCGGAGGGGTTACCATGATCTTCTTAATACGTGCCAACCTTCACTCTGCCAATGAAAACTTCGGTTTTGTCACAGTCGGTGTTTGTCAGTCTGGCTATAAACTCTGGATCTACCAAAAAATGTCTATTTTCATATGTGAAATAGAAACATTGTATCCATCTGTCATTCAATGATTAATGGTGACTGTAACTGTGAAATAGAAACATTGTATCGACCTGTAACACGTCTGTACTGTTCATTTCAACTGTGAATGTAATTGTTCAGAGTCTCTTTAAGTTCCGAGTCATATGCTACTAGACTATGGAAACAAAGGTTTTTTTTTATATTGAGGATTGTTAACGAAAGACCATCATCTATATAGTGGAAGCTTAAACTAAAGGAATTGGCTAGATTATTGTCCATTATTCTGAACAAGCCTTTGTATAAAATTGGCTTCATACGAATAAGAATAAAATCGGCTAAATCCGGCGAGCAATTAGTTCCAAAGGTTTCCATTTTGTCTTCTGGAATATTTTTCCTCCAATGTCTACTTCACTAATTTCTCTTTCTACTTTACTAATTTCTTATCAATAAATAGCTGCTCAGAGACTGAACATGCATCGCTTACCTGACAAAATGACTATCTTTACCAATGACATAAATTGTATTTCCTATATGTGTAATTTTAAGCATTGCTCTCCACTAGCAGCCATGTGTTTTATGGGTTCCAATTGAAGTGATCAATTTTTGTAATGAAGCCGCCATACATTATTGCTATACTATGTTCCCTACTGACAGCCCTGATATTTGACGAGTCAGAATGAAATGAGTGATTTTGTAAAAAAAAGTCTTCCAGATATCCTTCCTTTAATGTTTGGTTGATATTATCAAAATAGGGTTCAGTGTTAAACTATGAATATTGCTTGTGTTCACTACATATTAAGTAATCTTTGTTACTAATTACCTTACAAACACCATTCATGTCAAGTTTTGTTAAATTTGTTCAATAGATTCAGAGGAGACGAACAAATTGATGATTTCGTATAGAGTCCATTGTTAAGTTATGCTCTGCAGTGTTGGCCAAACTTCCTGTCGGATCCGACCTATTAGAGCATTTCCATACATCATTATACTTCCCTCTTGAAAAGTGGGGGTATATAGTTATGGGGATGTCGTCTGTCCGTCCGTCCGTCCGTCTTTTCGTCCGCCCGTTACACCTGAAGGTACCCATCTCTTATCCGCTACTCCTCTTGAACCACTGAATAGATTTTCATGAAACTTTAGCATAGTCTTAATGACATAATTAAATGTGCACCTCCTATTTGATTGATCTTTATTCCTGGAATAAAATGGGAGTGCTGGGGTATTTATTAGTGAGCTTCTAGTTCCAATACAGGTTAGTTAAAGTTACTTCAGTAATTTCGGAGCAGTTGAAGGAAATTGGATTTTCGGTGTATCCAATAATTGTACCAAGTTTTTGCTCTGGCAAAAAAGTTTTTTGTCAGATTTGATCAAAATGAGCAACATTGGTATGGAAATGGTCAAAATATGATTTTCCCATACGGTCCAATGTCAAATTGCATATATTTTCTCCACTGGTGACCATAGTTTAGTCAAAGCAGGACGAAATGAGAAATCTTCCTTCAGGACTTTTCATACATCATAAAATCACAGAAAAAGATGCTAGATCCTTCAATCTCACATATAGATATATTGATGATGTTTTTCCATCAATAATGCATATCACCCTCGTTTTTACGGCGGTGTTGTTAAAAAATTCAAAAACTGATAAAAATCCAGTAAAACTGGGACTTAACTTACATTCTTTACGTAATAGGGGATATTGACAGGATATTGACAGGATATTCTTTAGTATTCCGTTAAAATGGCTTTGGGATCAAGTGACCTGAAAATTTTACAGGTATACTGGCCTCTCACTTATACTGCCGATGTCTACTAAAATTCATTTAACGCATGGGATTTTGACCCACGGGTCACTTTTCAGCCAGAGAATATTGATCCCCTCATGGAAAAAATAATCTACCTTAATTTCTAAGAATAAATTATAATGTCTATCTTGTTTCAAAGGGTAGGTCAATTTCCCATGGGGGTAGGTCAAATTATCATAGTTTCATACAAAAGGTCAAGAGACCTGCAGAACAGGATTAACGTATACAGAAATGTACCAGGGTCATAATTCATACACAATAAAGACCTATTTTACATTTTTATACCTCGTAATGACGCTGAGTAGGGGTGGGTCAATTTCCCATGGGGGTAGGTCAAAATACCATAGATTGCTAAAAATTATTTACAACCTGCAGAACAGTCTAAATGTAAACAGAAGTGAACCAAAGTGATAATTCATACAATACAGTATATAGGCATAGTTATATATTTAATACCGAGAACTAACCCTGAGTAGTGGGTAGGTCAATTTCCCATGGGGTGCAAGGCAAAATACCATGGCAAAATGAAATATGATTTACAACCTGCAAAACCGTCTAAATGTATACAGAAGTGAACCTAAGTGATAATTCATACAAAATAAAGGCATATTTTATTTTAATACTGATAACTGACATGGAGTGGGGGTAGATCAATATCTAGTTTTTCCTAACAGTCAAAATACCATGGCTGGTTAAAATATCATTTACAACCTTCAAAATAGTCTAAATGTACACATAAGTGTACGAGAATGAGGATTTGTACAAAATGAAGGTCGATAAGATAAGACCGACAGGGGGATATGTAAAATGGCCAATATCCCATTGATATACCCCAAAATATCATTGTTGAAATATTTTGAATGAAATTAGAAAACTATTTTTTAGAATAACTTATTTGTAAGAAATTTTTTATTTGTTTATAAAATTTGAAAGTAAAAATAAGTGTCGTTGATTGATTCATATTAAAAAAAACCGAAACGGCGCTTTTAGCAATGACAATTACAGTATGACATTCAAACAGTATGCTATAATTCTATGTTAATCCAAATTACATTGTTTGAAAATTATAGTTGATATAATTTTTACTTATTGTCAAAAATAAGGCTTTGTACCACAATGACGAAAGCAAAAAAAGGGAAAACGATTTATTGTTTCAATCATTTTTTAAAAAATAAAACATCCTATCATTTATTATTATATCTCTTTTTTATTTATTCATTCATCTCTGCATTAAATAAAAATATTTATTTATTTATTTTATAAACGCAAACATTTATAGCTTGTGAATTCCTTTATTTAAATGCATATTTTAATATTATTTATTTATTTATTTTATGTGACGAAAAAATATATATAAAGCTCATTTCAACAACAAAAAATGGGATAAAAAATATGCAATTAATTATAATGATATTTAAATGTAAATGTACCTGTGCATTGACAGGTTGTTTTCTTTGCAACTAATAATAACTAAGATATATATTGAAATTTGATGAAACCATGTAAAATGGCAATTAACAACTGAAGACCAAATAATAGTAGTTCATATCTTGGCAGAAACATGGGAACATCCTTTTCTTGTATATTAGTGCCAGAACTTTATAACCATACCAAGTTTTGATTAGTTGATCAATAAAATTAAGGAATGGTATTTGGTAATCATACAATCCATAATATTTCAACCTACCTCCAACGGGAAATTGACCTACGCCTTACTCAAGGTCAGTTTTTGGCATTATAGAAACATGCATTTATTTTGTATGAATTTTCACTCGGGTACACTTCTGTATGCAGTTAGACTGTCCTACAAATTGCAAACCATATTTCAATAAGCCATAGTATTTTGGCCTACCCCATGGGAAATTGAACTCCCCAAACTCGGCAACAATTCTAGGTATAAATATAAAAACATACGTTTATTTTGCATGAATTATCACTCTTGTAAACTTCTGTTTACATTAGGACTGTTCTGCAGGTTGAAAATCATATTTCAACAAGCCATGTCATTTTGACTTACCCCCATGGGAAATTGACCTACCCCTACTCAGGGTTAGTTCTCGATATAAAATATTAAAAAAAATGTCTTTTTTTTTGTATGACTTATCACTCTGGTGCACTTTTGTAAACATTTTGACTGTTCTATAGGTTGTAAATCATATTTTAACAAGCCATGGTAGTTTGACCTACCCCCATGGGAAAATTGACCTCCCCAAAACTCGCCATCAGTTCTCAGTATAAATTATAAAAATATAAAAGATATTGTTTTATGAATTATCACTCTGTACACATTTTTTTACATTAAGACTGTTCTGCAGGTTGCAAATCATATTTCAATAAGTCATGGTATTTTGACCTACCCCTATTGGAAATTAACGTACCCCCTACTCATGGTATGTTCTCAGTATAAAATATACACAAATGGCTTTAATTTGTATGAAATATAACTCTGGTGCCTTTCTGGAAATTGACCTACTTTCTACTCAGGGTCAGTTTTCGGTATAAAATATAAAAGATGTCTTTATTTTGTATGAATTATCACACTAGAACAATTCTGTATACATTTAGCCTGATGTGGGGTTTGTAAATCATATATCGCCAGGTCATGGTATTCTGATCTATCTCTACGGGAAAATGTTCTACCAAATTTAGTGTCATTCCTCAGTAGAGAATTTAAAAATATGCCCTTATTTTGTATGAATCATCACTCTGGTGCACTTCTGTATACATTTAGACTGTTCTATAGGTTGTAAATTATGTTTTAACAAGCTATGGTTATTTGACCTACCGCAATGAGAAATTGACCTCCCCCTTGCATCAGTTCTCGGTATAAATTATTAAAATAAGTCTTTATTTTGCATGAATTATCACTCTGGTACACTTCTCTTTACATTAAGACTGTTCTGCTGGGTGCAAATCATATTTCAGCAAGCTATGGTATTTTGACCTACCCCCATGGGAAATTGACCTCCCCTCAACTCAGCATCAGTTATCGTATAAATTATAAAAATATGCCTTTTTTATGAAGTATCACTCTGGTACACTTCTGTTTACACTAAGACTGTTCTGTGGGTTGCAAATCATATTTTAACAAGCCATGGTATTTTGACCTACCCCCATGGGAAATTGACCTACCACCACTTTGTGTCGTTTCTTGATATAAAATCAATAAATCTGCCTTTATTTTTTTATAATTCTGTCAAAATTTTCAATAAATTAGAGAGAGGTGTCAATTTTCCAGGGGGTCAATATACTGCAACTAAAAAAATGATTTTTCGCGCGGGTCAAAATACCATATGACACCGGTACCAAGTGCGGCTATCCCGAGTTCCCATCGTTAATTATGTTTGTTCTTTGTCATTTTTTTTCCTTGTGCAGAAATCTGATAGATCGTTGCATGTGATTCTGATTTGCGGCATTTGTTGTTTTTTTTCCTGTTATCTTTCCTCTATAAATCTTTCAAAAAAATTCCGGCTCATACTAACTTTAAAAAGTTCTTTGATAGATATCAGTCTCTATTGGAAAAATTGACGTTTCGGTCCGAACTCTGATTCAAGATTTTTTCTTTACCTAATACTGAGATGATCATTTCTTTAACTGTCTACGACCTTTCAATAGCAATTGGTGTTTAGTTGCTACCGGACACTACTGCAATAGAAAGTGAGGTTTGGCTAGCCATACAAGCGGTTAAACCCATCATTTCTTTTGATATGCCTGTACCGAGTCAGGACCATTGCGGACGACAACTTTGCCGAAGGTTTCCACCTGATATGCCTTTTTTCGCACGGACTTCCGCTCTTGACCACTCTGTTCGGTAATTTTGTTACAACGCCCATCTTTCGTATACAGTTTAGTTCATTATGCTTCAATAGTTTCAGAACAGACTACGAAAATGGCGATTCCCTCAGAGTCCTAAATGAATCTATGTTCTTCGCTGGCAGCCATGTTTTTGTTAGAATTGAAATGAGAAATCAAGTTGAAGGACTTCCGAACCATTTTTTTTTGTCAGACCAGTCCAAAATGGGCAATCTTTGTGAAGAAACATCGTTACACCATTCCTGTAAAGTTTGTCAAAATATGATTCTCTCATTCTATCCATTGTTTCAATTTATGTATGTTCTGCGCTTGCATCCATGGTTTTTGTCAAAGTAGATCGAAATGAGAATCTTTCCAAAGGACATTTCATTCATCATTTCAACACAGTTTAGTTAAATTTGCTAAAGTAGTTTCAGAACAGTTGATAAAAATGATGTTTTTCCATTAGTAAAATTATTAAACTATTAGTGTTGGAATACATACATGTTCTCCACTGGTGACCATGGTTTAGCCAAAGCAGAACGAACTGAGAAATCGTCCTAAAGGACTTCTCATATATCTTTCATATACAGTTTGGTTCAATATGCTTCAATAGTTTCAGAACAGATAACGAAAATGCTGATTTCCCTTTGGGTACAATAAACTTTGTTCGTGAAAGACTTCCGGGCAATATTCCTTTGTCAGACCAGTCCAAAATGGGTTAACTTTGTGAAAGAACATCCTTATACCATTCCTGCAAAGTTTGGTTTAATTTGTTTCAGTAATTGCAAAGGAAATTGTCAAAATATGATTTTCAATAAGATTCAATGTTGAAATACATGCATGTTGTGAGCTTGCAACCATAGTTTTAATCAAAGTAGAGCTAAATGCAGATCTGACCAAAATGAACAATCCTTGTAAATGACCTTACATATGATATTCCATTACTGTAGCTGAATTTGCCACATTAGTTTTGGAGCAGTTGATTTAAATGATGTTTTCCCTTTGGGTCCAATGTAACAATAATTTGCGTTCTGGCGGTCACCGTTTTTGTCGGATAAGAACAAAAGATAAAGGGCAGACCCCAAGTGATGGCAATAGCTTACACTGACTTTTCGAGTCAGATGAGTTAAAAAAAATCCCAGCATGAAAAGAGCAAGTTTTGCATTTGCTCCAGTCATTCTAGAGGAGATGATCATATTGTGATTTTCCAATATTGTGTAATGTTAAATAGTGGTGATCCGATAGATATTAGCAATCATTGTAACATAACTGAAATACATCAACCCAATATAGTTTAGTTTAATTTGCCTATAGTTTCGATGAAGATGACGAAAATGATGACAGTCCAATAGGCTCCAATGTTGAATTATAGTCGTTGATGCAACCATGTTTTTATAGGAAAAGAATGAAATTTTCGTCTATGCGATTTCTCATATGAACCAATGCTAAACTATGTTCCGCTCTGTGGCCATATTGTTTGTCAGTTTCGACAGATATGAGCAAACTTTTTAAACTTTGTAAAGACCTGCTATCCATCATTGCAAAACAGTTAAGTTATATATGATTCAAAAGTTTCAGAGCAGATGATGAAAATGTTGATTTTCATATGGGCTCTAAGATTAAACTATATGGCCCAAGATGGTGGCTATGTTTTCTATCGGTTCAGAACAAAATTAGCAATCTTCCATACGGTATTCCTTTTAAGCAGTATACCGTATAGCGGGTTATTTTCGCGGGTCAAAAATTTCGCGGATTTGAGTGGAAAATGTATGGCAAAAACTTTAGCGTTTTCAATTTTCGCGGATTATCAAAGATCCTATATATATCCTAAGAATACATAGAATATTCTCGGAATTAATTTTCGCGATTAAAGTCTGTCCGCGAAAATACGCGAAAATTAAAACACCGCGAAAATTACCCGCTATACGGTATTAGCAACCTTTTATAAGACCTTCCAATCATCATTCCAATACATTTAAGTTCAATTTTAGTTTTAGAGTTACAAATTAAATGATGAAAATGGCAATAAGAGTTAAACTATGTGGCATCCGTGTTTTTGACAGGTCCAATCAATAAGTAATTTTTGTAACACACCTTCTGTACAACAATAATGCTTCAATAGTATCAGAGCAGCTGATGAAATTGATAATATTACCGATAGGGTCGAATGTTGATCAATGTTCACCTCTAGAAACCAGGTTTTTAATCTGATCGGAATAAAATGAAGTTAAGTTAAATTTGATTCAATGGCTTAAGAACAGCTAGATTATCAAAAACGATGATTCTCCAGTAGAGTCCAATTTTAACTTCCCATGCTGGCAGCCATCTTTTTGACGGGTCAAATCAAGATGAGCAATTTGAGGCACTTTTCCCATCTTCTTCAGTTTCCATGAATATGGTGGACATTTTGAACATTCTGAATCCAAACCCACATTTTTCACTGAGCTAGGCAACCTGCCTGTAAAGCTTATTTTAATTTGAGGCACTTTGAAATTTCTTGCCTTCTTCTAATTTTCTAAAGTCCATAAAATCGACTATCCTCAGCTAATATACAGTGCCGCTAATTCTAGATCTGATCCATGTTATTTTCATCACATAATAATAAACATTTGTTTAATGGCACAATGCTTTTATTTTTTATCACAGACAAAATTTGACAAACTACTAATGGGTGATATTTGCTTTCTATTCAATTAAAAGTAGGACACCTAAAGATTGAAAAATGTTTGAATGTGTTACACACACTATGGTACCTGGTACATCACAACCTGTTTAATACAACATGAACTGATGGAATTTTATTTTAATATCAAAATAACATCTTGAAACATCGAGACATGGTCATTGTATCACTTCCTTTGACACAAACATACCTGCCAACAATTATTATTTATGTGAATTTCCCAAATGACAGCAATGAATTTGAAATTTTCATAAAGCAACATTTTCTTCCATGCTTAATAAAACATTAATTTCGTTATTGTATGATGATTGTGAGGTCATAAAGATATAAACAAAACAACAACACAGAGGATTTCAAACCCCCAAAGATTTTAACATTTTATAACTTATTTCTCTTTTTTTCAACGGTGACTCATAATTTTAATTATTTAAGATGTTAGCAATATAATGATTTAGAAAAAAAATACAAAGTATGAACAAATCAATAGATGTTTTAGGTCATTTCCTTTATCATGTCTATGTTAAATCTTCAAATTTTTAATGAAAAGTTTTTCATTCACATGAACGGTGACCCCAAACTTTCTTTTATATTGTGAAAATAAAACTCTTGGTGTTTTCTCTATGGTTTCATTCAGTATATGGCACTTAGTACTGGATTTGGTTTCCTATTTCGATATTTTTGGTAATGAGTACTTCTTTTTGACCATTTTTGGATTATGGCTTTCCATATTATTTGATTTTACTCCTTGAAACACTTGTACTAAATTTACTGTTCATTATGCAACTTGGACATTTTTGTAATTTTAAGCAAAGAAAAAAAATAGAAAGGTTGTGGATGTTTTTCTTCTAGCTATAAGTGTTTCAAATAGGGCTGGAAACTCAACTCCTCTGATGTTTAATATGATCAAAGTTTATTTATTAATTAATTGGATAAAATAACTCCAATCAAATAACATTTGTCACAAGGCTCTTAAAGATGTATCAAGAAAAATTATAAAAAAGACTAGGCTAAATATTATTTTCCTTTTAAATGAATAAAACAATAGAAGTCCGAGAATCTGACAAAAAATACCAAAACGTAGGTGAACATCTTGAAATGCACATATGGATCAGACACAAGTTATTAAAACTTAAGTAATTTTCTACACCTTATGTAAGATCCATTCAGATTTGTTGATACCCATGGTATTTTATTGCAAATAACGCTTTACTAAGACCCTTGTTGTAGCATTTGTCCCAGAGTCATCTTTGTTTTTACATGTATGAGACATTTGGTGAAATTAAACAGGTATATCATGAACATGGAGGTAAACAGACAAAGGATAATTTATCGTCCGGCGACTTTTATTTTTCCCAAATACTGCTACTTATGATGATATATGTGTTCAATACAAAATAATTTACCATAACACAGAAGGAGCATGCTAACAATAATTGTAATGTATAAAATAGAAATATTCTTCTCTTTCAGGTGCTAAAGCTCCATCTTTAAATACACTTCAATAGTAAAAATATGACCAGCATTCCTATTCACGTACTACAGTACGTAATTTGCCTGCATTTTAAATAACAAAATACCGAAGTTACTGTTAATTTATTTTCTGCAAATGCGCATTTCAACAACTTATGTCTCATCAGAGCAGATAAAACCAAAACATTGGGAAGTCCATTGACCGAAAAACGTGTAAAAGCTGATAGAGAATATATAAAACATGCATGTACAATTTCACAAATCAAAATGTGCAAGCAGGTATATTTAAAAAATCTTATCACTGAACATTGTGGTTTTCAGATCCAACAGTAAAATGAAAATAGTTATCGGATATGTCATACCCTTGATAAGTTCAATGTGAAGCCATATTAAGCAGCAAAGTAAAAATGCTGGTATAATTATGTAATTTGAAAAAAAAACCTTTTACCCCCAAATTTAAATTCAAAGGATACACGTACACCCCACTGTAAAAAGCAGTGGGCATGATGATGATAATTAAGACTTGAGAATATAGAATTTATATATTAATGTTCCAAATCCTTACTAACATTTTGGAAATGTTGTTCATGGATATAGTAAAACAGTCCTGTCTTTTTTTTAGTCCAGCCAAAAAGGGCTACGAATAGAGTAGACAATGATAAAAGTAAATAAATTTTATAGTAAATATTAAAACAATCTGTGAACAATTCATAAAATAATCCTTTAAAGGGTCAACAACATAAAACACACCTCTTGGATAACATAGGTTCTGATATACATTGTATAACTAAAATAATGCATATATCTATAATAAAACAAAAGAAGAGAGAAACAACATGGAGTCATGATAAGATCTAAATACACTACACATATCATGCATATATCTATAATAAAACAAAAGTAGAGAGAAACAACATGGAGTCATGATAAGATCTAAGTATACTACAGATCCATGGATAAATTTTTTAAAAATATAAATAATATTAGAATTAACAATAAAGAACTACAGAGAGCACAGCACGATATGACTGCAGCATGTCAACCACTGAAATTTGAACAAGTGTAATTTAAAGTGAATGTGGACACATAAAAGAGCTTGACACAGTTATTAGATGGATATAATAAGGAGCTTGATACAGTAGTTAGCTGGACAATTACTAGGGAAAATAAAAATTTGCCCTTTTGATACCTTAAAGCTCCAAAATGATAAGAGCTACACCAAAATCTATTAACATTCTTCCAAAAGCTTATGACAAGAGGATTTCAAAGAAACAAATCCAACCAAAATCCAATGAAAAATAAAGATTTTACATATTTTGAAAAATTGCAATTTTGGACCCTTTGACCCCTTATAGCTCAGAAACAGTAAAAGTAATGCCAAATCCGGTTGTATACTACCAAAAGCTCATGGCAAATCCATTGAAAAATTACTGAAAGCGTAGATCAAAAAGAATCCACAGAAAAAAATCTCTTCAAAAACTGCATCAAAATCAGACTAAAATAAAGAATAAAATACATAAATGAAATGTTTCAGATTCCCCCTTCTGGGCCTAATTCATCTTATGAACAGAACATGCTCTGTGAAATCCGTTGTCATACTACAGATTGGAAATTTCTTATAAGACACCCACTGTACTGTCACAGCACAAAGTGACATAACACATACCATTGCCAATGTTTTGTATATATATGTCTTATCATACTCACATAAAAAAATTCACCATGGTAAAATACATCTATATCTTCGCAGTAAAATTTGTTAACTTGGGCATTATTATAATTATCTTTCATTAAAATTATGCATGTAAGACAAAAAGAAAATTGTGAACATAGGAAATTCTTGTAAGAGGGTGTCTAGGAATGACACACAGTTTGAGAAAGTAAGTAATGTATGCTTATCTACTCATCATTACAACTTATGCTGACAAATGTCAAAGCTTTCAGTAGAGTAATTTCAGGAGTTTTGCAACAAAATCTGCCACTGATGTCAAAATGTTCGAAGTCCTATTATTCCTACAAACTCTGATACATCAGAATGATGCTACAGTATGATCAAGTACATATGTTGACTTATATATCCACAAATATATAAGAAAATCAACAAAGTCTACTCCAGTAAAACCATGTTGAAATATTCAAAGTTGAATAACTCTTGCAAAATTCGAAGAGTCAAACAATAGTGTTATCATGATCAGAGTAATCATATGCCCTTACAATCCAGTAAATATCAGTATCTGAGGAGTTACATACTAACAGACATATGGACATATACCATTGTAAGGTGTAGTGGTGATGTAGCAGGTATGGACAATAACAAATGTGGGTCGTATTGCAAGACAATACCAAGTCCCCTTTCAGTAGAACAAGGCTTTATTACACAAATAAAAATGGAACAAAATGTGTTTGTGAAACACTATGCCCCCGGCAGCAACCATGTCTACCATACAAAATAAATACTAAAATTGCAATCACTAGAAATTAAGGTTAAGTAGCCATTTGTACTAAGCTCCATTAGATCTATTCACATATAGAATATCAAGCCTCTTGCAATTGTAATTAATGAGCTAAAAGCAAAATCTAGATTTTCACCTTTTGACCTCTGTTACCTTGACCTTTGATCTGACCTCAATGAAATTTGCATAATAGTGTTCAGCATAATATGATCAATATACAGGCCAAATATGAAGGTCCTATCACATCTGGTTGGAAAAATATCAGCCATGTTAAAGTTTTCAAATTTTCACTCAGTGATCTTGACCTTTGACCTGACCCATATTTTTTGATGGATTTGTTTAAGCTTTATTAGATCTATTCATATACAGAATATCAAACCTCTAGAAATTGTAATAAAGGAGCTATAGCAAAATCTATATTTTGACCTTTTGACTTCTGTGACCTTGAGCTTTCACCTGACCTTAGTGAAATTTGTATAATGTTGTTCAGTGTCATATGACCAATATACAGGCCATATATGAAGGTCCTATCACATCTAGTTGAAATGATATAGGCAATGTTAAAGTTTTTATTAAAGTTTTCAATTGTGCAGTCAGTGACCTTGACCTTTGACCTGACCCCAATATTTTTTGTGGATTTGTATTGAGCATTATTAGATCCATTCACATTTAGAATATCAAGCCTCTAATAATTGTAATTAATGAGCTATAGCAAAATCTAGATTTTGACCTTTTGACCTCTGTGACCTTGACCTTTTACCTGACCTTAGTGAAATTTGCATAATGTTGTTCAGTTTCATATGACTAATATACAGGCCAAATATAAAGGTCCTATCACATCTGGTTGAAAAGATATAGACAATGTTAAAGTTTTCAATTTTGCACTAGGTGACCTTGACCTTTGACCTGACCCAAATATTTTTGGTTTATTTGTATTAAGCATTATTAGATCTATTCACATATAGAATATCAAGTCTCTAGCAATTGTAATTAATGAGCTATAGCAAAATCTAGATTTTGACCTTTTGACCTCTGTGACCTTGACCTTTGACCTGACCTTAGTGAAATTTGCATGATGGTGTTCAGCTTCACATGATCAATACACATACCAAATATGAAGGTCCTATCACAACTGGTTTAAAAGTTATGAGCCAGGTTAAAGTTGCGGACAGACAGACATATAGACAGACAGGACAAAAACAATATGCCCCCGATCTAAAGATCTGGAGGCATAAAAATATGTTTTCTATGTCTAAAGCTCATAACTGCATAAAAAATCAGTGGACCAGAACAAAGCTTAAACTTGACCTGTAACTTATAACAGTAGACTCATGAACAAAATATCAGATCAATACCTGCAAGGCTTTAGATAACAAGTGTGGAAAACTGACATTTTCCTAAAATTTTCCAAGTCAAAAGCCCATAATCTGTTAACAAGAAGTGGACCGGAACCAAACTTATACTTGATCTGTAACTCATTAAGCTAGACTCGCATACAAAATATCAGATCAATACCTGCAAGGGTTTAGAAAAAAGTCAAGAAAACTGACAGACGGACAGAGAGAGCGCAAACTTAAAGTCCACTTTGGCTTTTGCCAGTAAGAACCTAAAATGCTAGAAGCCCACATCCCCAACTAAGAAGATGACGGCATGATATCTGAGTAGTAGACATTCAAACTTTTTGCATAATGATCTGTCAACTAGAACTGGAGTTACATTGAGAACGGACAATGGCAATGCATGCTCCATATGACCACAAAAAAAACTATCAACATTATCTCCTTAATACATCTCATAAAAAGAGGTAAAATTGTTTTGCTTCATATATAAATAATGTTTACAAAGTTGACAAAAGCAAGTACAGTTGAAGTCCATAATTATTTCATGACATATCAACAAGTTTAGATTCATGGAAGGGAAAATTTTAAGGGGGTAGGCCTGGGGTAGGAGGAGATAACTCTGTTTTTCATTTTTTTATTACTTACACAAAAAAATAGAATCATTACAATAGGTATTATCAAAATTTTAAAATTGTAAAAAAAAAAAATTTCCACACAGTAAATGAATTTCAATTTTGTCATGAAAACAAATACCCAACATCCAGTTATTTAAAATGAGTGCATTTTACTCTACATTTTTATAATGCTGTCCAAAGATAATAAAAATATGTAAAAGTCAGATTTCTTCCAAGGGAGGTAATTTATAGCACAGATTCAGCAATTTTATTGATTTTTGCCCACTTTATTCTAAATTTAGAAAAAATTGGACGGTAGAATTTTCTAAAATTTTAATATATCTTACATATACTAGTTTTCTTTCTATTCTCAGTTTTTGGTGAAAATTAAACGACGAAATTTTTTTCAAGAAGTGTTTAATAGTGATCAAAATAGAGTAAAAATTTCAGCCTATACTATTCAGAACACCCATATATTTCAGTTCTAATGAGTAAAATTTACTATCATTATTCATTCTTACTTTCACATATATATAAACTAAAGAATTTTGCATTTGAAATAATTTCAAATCAAATCAAAATTTAATTAGAACCAATTTTATACACCACGAACAAGTCCTGAACTGACCAAATAATATGAGGAAACAGGGTATCTTTGATGACCACTAGACATAAAACTGGATGGTAAAAATCGTTGAAAATTGCTGAAAGTCCACATGAACATGTGTAGTGTTAATACTGAAAATATTAAGAAAAATAAACGAGTGGAAAATTTTAGCCTTCCCCAGGTCTACCCCCTTAAACAAAACCTTCCATTAAGCAAACAGTTTCTAATATGTGTGAAGTTAACTGACCTTGTGCAGTTGCATATAAAACAAAACTGTAATTTGCAGAGGAGTCTATTGGCACTAATGCCAGATGTAAAAGTTATATATATATAATTCTAAACTACATCTGAAAATAGGTGTATTGCATAAAAATATAAAAATATTTGATAAAAATAAATTTCAATTGTGAGCCTATTTACATATAAAACTTAGATAAATACAACATATAAAAAACCTGCAAACTCATGGAAATTTCAAATTTAGCTTGTTTTAGTTTGGTGTTTTGACTGATTAATTGGATGATGTTTAGTGCCACTTTAAGCAATATTTTATCTTCAACTGTTTATAAAATAATAACCAAAATTAAAAAAAAATACAAAAACATGTAGTAAAACTATATACTACTTAATTGTCTAAAAGGTGAAATCATATTAAAGATCATTTAAAATGGATATCTCTTTTTATGAAAATAAAATAAAAACTGTATACACACTTAAAACATCTGATATGTGAAATAACATGGAGTAAGGGTTTAGTATAGACAGGTTTCAAAGTATTATATACTGTTAAAATAAACACTTTCTTGAGATAAGGGGTGATTCAAACTTCTAAGGGAAATAATTCTGTAAAAATCATGATAATGTTTTAATTCACTATGATTTGATGAAGAAATCAAAGCATCTTAATGACCAAAAGTTTTGTTGGTACAGTGTTCTACAATCAATTCAAAACCATGTGTCTGTTAGGAGAAAACAAATTTAGATGGAAGTGGTAAAAGTGTCCTAGATTAGAAAGTTTACTGGAAAGTATGACAGGGTTGAGAATATGTGCTATATAAATTTATGGTAAAAAAA